>JAYKAV010000433.1:970757-984948 GCA_035582835.1 Phoebastria nigripes | reverse complement strand
AAAACCAAACAGAAACAAAAAAAACAAAACCAAGAGACCAGGTAGTCTCGTCCTGTGAATGGTGCTTGGAACTTGTCAGCAATCTTTTTAGAGGATGAATGTGAATATTGTCTGTGCATTCTCAGCCTCTTGTGGCTTCTCTTTTGCTGAAGACAATCAATACATACTAGCTCCAAATAAGACCAAGTATATGTCTCAAGAATAAAGCAGGTGTTTCATGACTTGTGGATCACTTCTTCTGAAGAATGGCATTTTAAAGTGGAGTCTGAAGTTGCGTATCTGAATGTCTGCAAGTTCCTGCAAACCTTGGCTGCTGACTGCTGAACTGGAACAATATTTCCCAATTAGAAATGTGATCTTTGTTTCCTTAGTTGTACACTGGAGTCTTGAGCTGACTCAAATGTACATTTTGGGGCACAGACCCCTTTAAACTCTCAAACAATGCACAAAGACTTGACCATTTTTTCCTCTGAGACTTTTTCACAGATTATTTTAATTTCCTTTGGTTAAATGTGGACCTAGAAGACTGTACATATTTACCTAGGGAGCAGATGTGATATGTATATATTTGTTTCTAAATGGCTCTCTTGCATCAACATGCTTCTCTTTTGCTGAGGAATATGTATGGTTTAGTGGTCAATCTTGAATCCATTTCATGATCTTAAACTTTTGGAGGGGGAAACCCTTGGATACAGGCCTCCAAACAGACTCAGTGAAGACGGGTGTTCTTGCCACCAGGATCTTGCGGTTGAAAATTCACAATATGCCACACCTCCATTGCTGGTTGGAATGGAGGGTCTGTGAAAGCTTGTTCCCATGTTTGGTTTCCAGGCGCCTTTCTTTCCAAGTCCTTTCTCCCAAGAGAGGCTGAGAAATGCTGCCCTGAGAGAATTGTTGGGTAGCACTTTGGGGATGCTCTAGGAGACTGAATGAAAAAGTTTCAGCTGTCCTGCATATCCCAGGAGAGATTTTTGTGTTCATGTGAGGCGGTTTGTTGAGCCTCTATCTCCTCTGCTTGCTACTGCAGAACATCGGGAGAAGAGAAACTTTTGATGTATGTTTTGTTATAGGTATGCCCCTCCCCACCATCCCTTTGCTGATACATTTGGAAAGTTACTGGTTGTCTAAACAGTTCTTTCAGTTATTTTAAAATAGATTTAGATATTTTGTATGATACACTTYCTGATCAGTGAGATAATCAAGGTAATTGGACTCTAGGTCAGGATGTAACACTGTACAGTAATGGTGTGTATTGTTGTGAGGTCTCAAGAATATAATCTTACATGTGGAACTGGGATCCTATTTTGAAACTCCAGATACAAATTTATTGGAATTTAAGTTATTCTTGGGACAGTCCTACTGTCTCAGAAACTAACCTCATAATTGCATTTTCTTCAGAAGATGTTAATAATCTCTATCCTCTGCTATTTACTCCAGTTACAGATCCTGCTTCAAAATTGAAGCCACAGTTGATTACTTGAAGTAATTTGGGATGGAATTCATCTGCACGGATGCCAGCCATCTAAATGGTGGGCACCCAGCCTGCGAAGCATATAGGTTGGCTCTGTAGACCAAGGTGAGAGGAACACCTCCAGAGGGTGATTCATCTCCGATATCTCAGATACCTGCTGAAGGATGAAATCACTKTCTCTCGATACCACTCTGCCTGTGGCCAGTGGAGGGATCGTAGGTGGTTTGCCTAGACTGGATGTCTAAGTTTGGGGCTGATGAAGTTGGCTGAAATGAATTCATTTAGCTCCTCCTTAGCTGCACTGGAAAATTTTTGATGTAAAATGTTTCTGTATTTGAGATATACTGCTTTTTTTTATGCAAAAGAGCAGGGCTTTGAGAAGATTTATAATTTGAAACAAACGATCCTGCTCGTCTGTAGTTGTGAATCCTTTGCACTTGTGTTTTAAATTAAAGTAGATCTTGATTTATTCATAAGCCTGTTGCGGTGCTGAGATGCTTTAAAATGTGTCACTAGTTCAGAGATGTAAGGGAAATGTGAACCTTGAAGTCTGGTCTGACTTACCTTGTCTGTGGCTAGGTGGCTTTTAAAACAAGATGGGACTATAGCAGAAGCCTGGATCCTGAAACAAACATTTATTGGCAACAGGGATGACAGGTTTAACATTTAACACCATTTTATACTTTGGCCCAAGTCTGACTAAACACAGTGAGGGAAGGCCCTTGAAAGATTGCATTCAAGTATCTTATAAAATTTTAAAAACTCATTACCATATCTGTGAAGAATGCAGAAAGTATCCATCTTCCTGTCCAATATAGAATTAAATATCTGATTCTTGTGTTTCTCTCTTTACAGTTCGTGCATGGCATATCACCAATTAATTGCTCCATTACTTAGATGAGTGTGGAATCAAATATAAATCCTAAGATAAACCTAGATTAGTTAAGAGATTGAAGCTCTGTCTCCAGGGCCARCAGCTCCTTCCCCAAGAACCAGGCAGCCAGTCAGGAGAATTATGATAAGCAGAGCAGGTTTGTAATTTGCATTGCAGTAGTATTCAGGAGCGAGATTTCTTGTATGCTAAGTGATATCTAAGTATATAACAAAATGTAGCCTCTTCTCTGAAGAGCTCATAGCCTACTCAGTGGGTACTTATGCTTTGAGATGTTGTTTTCTCTGAGTATCTTTTCGTATATGCTTTCAACAAGGTTACACTTACGTCTCAGGGTTTTCTGTTGTTTTGTGTCATGTTTCACCTGAATCATTCCCTTTTATTCTTCCTTCCTGTCAGCCTTGCTTGTATTGAGTATTTCCATGCTGCCACAGCCCTGGCAATCAGCATATAGTAGGCCTTTGAAGATGGCAGGTTGAATTTATATGCACAATTTGCTGAATCAAACGGGGAGTCTGTGACTGCTGTCATCTCCCAATTGCGCTTGTTTATATATAATGGTGCCTGTCCTCCTCCAACAGGGCTCTGTGCTATCGAATGCAGCAGCATATTATCCCATTTATTTCAGAACGGGACAAATCTTTCTCTAGAGGCCCCTATCTTTTAACCAGTGATTACAGAAGGACCCTAGGTCAAATGAGGCTCCCAACTTCTAAGATTGTTCAGTCTGGTGAGAAGAATCCTATGCTTCCCCCTGTAGCCTGGAGGAAGCATTTTGCTGTGCTCTAGGTCCCAGTCTATAAATGCGGGTAATAATAATAATTAGTGAATCTTGACCATGTGGGGCTATGTGTGGGGCAGGGAGAGTGTCTCTAAAATACAATGGCTACTGTGCAGCAATTCCTTCTGTAGTAGCAATGGTTATGTCAGCACCRTATCTTTATTACGGAGGTAGAAGATAATTTTGGATCATTCAGTACAAATTGAGCCTGAACTGTAGCTCTCAACAGGATACAGTTTGTAGGAATATCTAGAGCAGCTTGCGGTATGCAGAGTGGCCACTAAATATTTGAAGGCAAAGTTTCCTGTAATTGCAGGAAAGGGAGCAGAGAGAACTGCCTGTACACACTGTCTGTTCTTCAATTAAAAATTGGGGCATCATAGTTGTGCAGACTGGAAGGAAATGAGTTACTGTTGCTTACAAAGGAGGAGAGGATGGCCAGGCATTTGTTTGGAACTGCAAAGAGACATCAAAGCCTTCTAGGTCCCTGACCGCCTAGGGAATGATGATAGAAAAAAAGCTAAAGCAACCAGCCACATGCATTTGCTGGCTATTTGCTTCTCAGTGTTTGGTTGACAGCATCTGTTCATAGGGATCTGCATCTATTCACCACAGCAAACTGATTTGCTTCAGCAACGACCTTCAGGCTTTTACTGGTGTCTGTAAAGTGCTCTGAAAATGTGAAGGGTGCGATGATAACAAAGGTGTTAATAGCAAGCCAGCCTGCTGAGGAGAGCTGCGCTCGCCCTAGCTTTCACACTACCACCAGTTCCCACTGGACAAAGAGACAGCAAGGGGAAGCTTTCCACTGGGTTGGGCTTCTCATCTGAAAATCTGTGCCATGTTGGTCTTTCAGGTTTTTTTTTTTTCTTTTTTTCCTATATGTCAGTGCTGACTTCTCATTAGGGAAGCTGCCTGCAAAGGTGTTGGCCAAGAGATGAGTTCGACTGCTGTGTCTTTTGTTAGTGATGCTCTCGTTTTAGAGAGTCCCCGTGCTGATCCTTCAGGTACAGTGTCTGTATTTGTATCCCTTGTTGTGGTTGGAGTCCTCCTTTGCTTAGGGATCCCCATTGTTTAATTAAGAATGTAGTACAAAGATTGGGCTCCTGAAAATAAGTATTTTGGGCAAGAGAATTTAGTGGTAGAGAATGAGATTTAGAATATGCCACATAAAAGACGAAAATGTGGAAAGAATCTAAGATTGTGCCTAAATCTGCTGCTGTTCAGTGGCTGACCAGGGACTACTGTTGTCTTAATTACCACTGAATTTGGTTTCTGTATGTAACAGCCTCATTACAGAGACCTATCTGATCCAACTACCATATCACCCTGTGGTCAGCAAGTATCCTATGGTAAGCAAAAACACAGGCAGGGCTCCCCAGCCGCATGAAGAAATCTTCAAGGATGTCTGAATCCTGTGGGAAGAAACAGTGCTGGAAAATCAGAAGGTGGCATTTCTCCTCTGGAGTACATAAGTAACCAAATGCTGGTGTGACTCTGAGCTGTTGTGCTGCTGGAGGGGTGGTCAGAATTCATCATGTGTTCTGTAGAACCTCTACAGTAACATTTGTTTTGGTGCCTTTATCTTACTTTTGTCCGTTTCTCATCTTCCAGAAATTTCATCACATTTTGTGTAAAGACAGTATTCTGTCTAGAGCAGCACCGGCACGCSTGGCCTCTGAGGCATGAAGACTGCTTCACTTCAGTGAGGAAAGGTGTTGATGCAGAATGCGGTCTGTACTTCATCTGAGATGTGGCTTTGCTTACAGTTAGTGATTCTTCTGTATACACTCTGAAAAGTACATTTAGAAGATATTTTTTTAGCACTAAGATGTAATCTGCGTAAAACATTCCGCCTGTTTTTCATGAAATTCTGCATAAATCACCTGATAAAGCTGTGCCAGCGCTTTGTTTAATAACAGAAGGGTTGCACAATAGAAACTGTGGTGTGGTGTAAGGGTACAAGTCATAGTGGTTTTCTTCCTCAGGCTTTGAACGGCAGAGGCTATTAATAACACGAATCCAAACTGCTGAAGTTAAGTTTTCTTACATCTGTGTCATAGCGTAGCTGAGCTATGATTGTTTTTTGAAATGTCCACACCTTCAAAAAAGCCTCACGAAGGGCATTTTACTCTGGCATTGTTTCAGCCCTTGCTTTGGCCAACCAATTTATGTTGTTCAGAGGCATCAGAGAACTGATGCTCTGCTTGGAGATGATGGCAAAAAGAGCTAAAAAGGTTAGAAGAGGAGAGTACTGGGTTCAGCCTGCTGTATTGACCTCAGAATGCTCACAGGCAGCATGAGAGCTCTCACTGAAGGGTGTTGCTGAAGAGTTGGCACGATGCAGTAACGAGAGGTCTCTAGGCTGGAAAATGAAGCAATTGGGGAATTCCGGCAGGCAGCGCTGGGTAAATTGGCGCAGGCTGGAGGGAAGGAGGCTGTAGCGGTGGCATCCCTCGTTACAAGGGCTGCAGCTTGCGCCGGTGCTGTAGGTGGGGAGCAGCCTCTGAAGCGAGACTGAGCCTGCCCGACCTGGCTTAGAGCCTTTGGCCTGTTGTGTGCTCTATGGAGGAAGAGAGCGCGTCCTTCCCCTTTTACTGCAGCTGCCGTTAGGGCTGTCCCAGTGAAACGTGTTCTTCTTTAGGTCGTGTTGTCAGGGGAGAGGGGAGTGAAAACTTCCACTATCTCAGGCCTTGCTGTTCTGCCCTGGCTTTGCATGTCTGTCTCTGCAACATGGGTTTATTCTGTTGGGTTCATTCACTGTAAGGGTTTGAAGGAAAAAAGTAACCCCTGGTGCTTTGGCAGTGTGCGTGGAGAGGGGGACACCCCATGTCCACCTTTTGGTCTGAGCTAGGTGTCCGAGTTCCCTCCAGAGAGAGATGGGATGAATTGGCCTTTAAAATAACCTCTAAAAAACTTCTCTGGAGGGGCTTTGGATGGCCAGCATGGACTGGGTGGCTGAAGCTGGCGACAAACCCCCATTTAGCCAGCACGAGGGCTGTGTTTCTGCTGTGCTGGATGTTGTGTGTGCAGCAGAAGGGTGGGATAAACACCGAACAATTCAGTCTGTGTTGTGCAACGTATGCCAGGTACTGACATACAGAGCAGGTGGTGGCTGTTGTGCCCCTAGAAATACAGTTAGAAACAGCTCTGAACAGCTTTGTTATCAGCAGTCTCAGGCTGTAAAACAGCGAGCGTTGCGGGTTTGTATGTGCGCTGATGGGAAGTTTGCATGTACTTAAGGGCAGTTCCATGTTTTCCTGGTTGCATCCRTGTGCGGCTGGATCTAGGGGAGTAACTGCAGGCACCGCTGCATGGCTGAGAAATGGGGGTTGACTGTTAGTGATGTCTGGAGGTACCTGGTGCTCAGCAGTGACTGGGGAGCCCCACTCAGGGCCAGTTTTTCTGGGTGGGTTTTCCGTGTGTTTCTCTATCATCTGCAGCCTCTCCTCACTGTTGGGATTGCTGTGGCTCTGCTCTGTGCTCTTACTGGGAAAGCAGTCCCTGCCCTTGTGCTAATCCCATTTCTGACACCATCCTTGATCTCCATTGCCAGCCCCAGTGTGGAAAGCAGGGGGCTAATGAACATGGGCTGCAGTTTGGAACTGTCAACACTGTGAGCTGGTTCAAGTCAAAATATTAAACTGCTTCCTGGCTGCAGTTCTACCTTGCTGTGATGTTTGTCATCTCTTTTTGAAGGCCCTCAAACTTCACAGTGTGAGTGAGACTTCAGGAATGGAGGCTGTTCTATAAACCAACAAAACTGATCTAACTGGAGTAATATTTTACCGCTTCTTGAAATAAAGCTTCAGTCCTGGAACAGCAAAGGCAACTGCTCTCAGCCGAAGGAAATGGCCATTAATAACAAATATCTGTGCCAGAGCTCCATGGTACCAATGCAGGAGTCCAACCAGCCGTCAGGACGAGCTAGGAAGGGAACCGAGCTCACGTTGYGGTACCCTGGCATTGCTTAGCCAGAGTTTGGTGACTCTGTTGCTGCCCGCAGCAGAAGGGGTTCTGCACTGAGCCCGGTCTGTCCTGGGAGATGCTTCCGCCAGCAGTCAAGAGCCGGCGAGCGGCCACGGAGTTGTGCTGTGAGCACGTGAGGGGCGAGCGTTGCTGTGGGGTGGGAGAGAACCAGCTACAAGCGTAAGCCTTTGTGTTGCTGTCCTGGCGTGTGTGTGAAGGACCTTTCTGTCTCTAGGCAGTCCCTTTGCTGGTCTGAACTAGGACTGAGCCAACGTGAGGAGTTTGAACTCACCAGAATAGTTTTGACTCCTGAAGTGCTCTTCTGACCTGCGCTTGTGAGGAGGAGGAGGAGGAGGAGGTGGCGGCCACTGTTTTGGAGTGAGGCAAGGTTGCCTGTAACGGCAGGGGGATCAGGAGCGGTATTTGGACTGTGAGTAATTTGCTTTGCTAGATTTGGTTATTAAGTACAATAAGGAATGGAATGAACTGCGTTAAACCTCGACAGCTGTGCAGAGGAGAATGTGTGTGAGAAGGATATTATGTTAAAAAAAAAAACCTCACTGCATATTTAATAACTGAAGAAGTTGAATTTGAGAACTGTGAGCACAGATGGCAGAAAACTCTTGGGGACCTGATGTCTCTATTAACATCTGCGTACACTGGGCTCCCATATCCACTAACTGCAATTAAAAAAAAGGTGATCCAATTTTTTAAGAAATGCAATGTTTTATTTTTTTTTAGAAAATAAATAAGTCAGAAGTTTACAATACATAATTCCAGTATTCTGTTAACACTGCAGGGGAGGGTACGGTCTCTTCTTGGATGTCAGACCAGGCTTGGAACATCTTGTCTCTCATACCTACTTGAGCTGTTTGTTGTTTTTTTGGTTTTGGTTGGTTGTTTTTTTTCTTTTTTTAAATAGCAGCACTTCATAATGCGTTTATCAATGCAGTTTCTAGGTGTAACTGTTCTCGTATAGCATCCACTGCATGCTGTACGTTTGCCGTGACTGAGCTCACTTTTCCAGAAAAGACAGAAACCTGAAGAGCAAGTTGAGGGGTGAGTGGGGATTTTATTAGATTACATTGCAGCGCGGCACTTAAAATTTTGGGGAGAGGAGAGAGACTGTTGCTCCAGTCAGGAACACATCTCTTCTAGTATTGTCTCAAATTAAGGGCAAAGGTTTTAATAACAAGAGGATGGAAGAAGCTCTTTTTTTTAGACCATGGTCTCACCCATTTCCCTTCTAGGGCTGGGTTTAAAGACACTCTACCCTCTGTGGCTCTATAAGGTAGCAATAAAAGGGGGCTTGAATAGCCAAATAAATACATTGAGGGTTTCATCAGCGCAAGGTTCTCTAGGCTGCTGGTGCTAGGACTTGCAGTAGGCACAGATCTGCTCCATTGCAGGTTGAGGTTTGGGGGTCCCATCCCCCATTTCTCTTCAGCAGTGTTTAGGGTTTTTTTTGTTGTTTCCTTGAACAATTTGGAAGATTTGACCTACAGTATCTTATCTCTAAGATAAGCATTTGTAATAAAATAGTTGCAGTTCTCATTTCCTTTTGTATCCCTAAGTGTATCTTCTTCCACCTCTTTTAATTAAGTCTTGCTACTTATACAGATGTATGACTGGAGAGAGCTGACTCTTTTTTTAGGGGGGCAGGAGGTGTCAGGTCAGTGTGTCCCCCCCCCAGCCTGTGACATCTGGGGACCAGAACTGCCTAATTTCACAGGGTCCCTGTGACCTGGTGCAAGTATACTTTGGCAGGCCGAACTCCAATTCTTGGGCTAATGTTATTTTAGGACGCGATATGAGGAAGGCCAGGATGTGGCTGCTCTGTACTGAATTACTGCTATTTCCTGCTTTTTTAGGCTCCATAAGCAAAGTCTGTCTTAAATGGTGCTAGGAAAAGAGTTGGACCGTATGTTTCCAGTTCCTTCCTTCTGGATGAGTGAGCGCTTGCTGTGTCAAAGCTGTTCAGTGCACAAGGTCATAAAACAGGTGAGAGAAAGTATGCGTGGAGGCAGGGGACATTGATGCAAGTTCTGCATTCGCAAAGTAAGGCTTTGCCATCCTAAAAGTGGAAGTGTAAAGATGGTGAAGAGGAAGGAACCTACCCTTTTTCTGTTGCAAGACAAGACCAAGAYGCTGAGAACCGGGACCTCCAAGAGTGTGCTGCTGGGAGGTTTTGTGTTAGTGGACAGACAGCACCACGTATGTGCTTGGGCTAAAAGAGGCTGAGGACCATTTGCCCTTCAAAGTCATATGGCTGGGCGATTTTCATTAGAAACAGGCTGGGGAATGAGACTGATCTGTTATGTCACCAAAGGGGGGGACTGCTGTTAGTTACAGGTGAGCATACTTCATGAAGAAATGGGAAGTGACTAAAGCTTTGAGGGAAGATGTGTGCTGTACTCCTGCAAAGGGAGAGCAAACAGCAGGAGTAGTGTGTACTCTTCCTCCCAAGGTCCTAAAGAACATGGCTATTTGAGGAGTTTGGTTTTCCCAGCAGCAAGGAACAGATTCTACAGATCACTGCTGAGCTCTGTGTTGTCATTAACTGGGATGGCAGCACATAAAAGAAGCTCCAGAGAACTGTTTTCTGCTACTTGAATGGATAATTCAATGTGTTTTCTTATGAGCCATACTCAGCTTTCTGTGTAAGGGAATCTTACGGGCAATATAACTTGCTGGATCTTTATGTGAGGAACAAAATTATTTTTAAACAGTTTAGAAATTTTGTTAACTGTTGTTATCCTAAGCCTGTAATATGGAACTAATTTAGCTTCATGAGAAAAAGTTTCAGTGAAGCTCTAAAAATGTCAAATTGCTGTAGATGAGAACTCTGCAAGTGTTTTTGTGGTAGGCTGGAACAAACGATGAGGCTTTTAGACTCCTCGTAGTATGCCTTCTAATTGCCCAAGGAGCCTGCTCAAGACTGGCAAGGTCTTCAGGAGATATGGATCCAGACCTAAGAACTTGCCTGAAGGCCTGAGTCAAAGTTAGAATGAGGAGCGAGAATCAGCCCCTGGGAATAAGGGGAGGTTAGAAAGAAAGAAAGAAGAAAAGTTACAGTGCTGGTAATGCACATTTCCACAGAAGGAAATGCTGGTTTATGTTGTGTGGATACCAATGTACTGAAAACTGTCCTCACCTGACTGGGGCGGGGACGGACACTAATTAAAAAGCCAACACTGGCTGTGCAAGGAAGTGGTATGCTGACAAAAAAATGGTATGAGGTTCTATCAAACTGACCCTCCTATAAACAGAGGCTGTGTCTACATTAGCAGGTAGTGTTGCCAGAAGGAATGGCGCTTTAGAAGACAACAGGTTTTGCTGAGCACCTGCCACCTGCACTTACATGTATTTCAGGAGGCTTTATTCTGGGCTAGCTCTCAAGCTGGTTGGAGCATATTAGGTGGGCTACTGGAGAGCATCTCTTACAGTTAAATTTCGTTCAAAGGGATCTAGCTCTGAGAGCACGCTGATGTGAAGAGATGCATGGGATGAATGATGAGGGAACTTACTCTAAAAACTGAAGTCTGAATCCAGATGCTGCTGTGAATGCCAACAACTAGCTTGTCTTCAGCCACAGGCCCTTTCATGCTGCTTAAATACCTTCGTGCTGAGGCTGTGAAGACAGACAGCAAAGCACTCTCTGAAGGGTGATCTCTTCAGACTACTTCCAATATCTAGGATAATAAAGTAGTAAATTCCTGAAGGATTTCAGGAGTTCCCCAGAGTGGAAAGGGATAGTAGTTTGTCAAGCTGGTCTTTAACTTCACTATATACCTCCATAAACCTTCTTGAAGTGGAACGGTAAGGGAAGCATCTCTCACAATACGCTTTCTTCAATCTCGACATCTGTTGCAGCTCCTGGGTGCTCAGGCATGGCTATTGTAAGTCTTGACACCTCTGCCACTGGGATCTTTTCTTCCAGCTGTTCTGTAGAGCCTTGTTCTCCCTGAGGAATTCTCGGAACTGCTTCCTTCTGAGTCTCTGGCTCTCCAGGAAAGCCTGCTTTTGTGTAGTTCTTTACCATCTCCTGCACCTCCATATTCAGACTTTTCCGTTTCTCCTCATACTCTGCCAGTGCCTCCTGCTGGAGCTGCAAACAGAGACCTCAAATCATTCTCCAAACACTGAAGCTAAGCAGATGTCAGGCTGAGAATGGTACAAAAACCTACTCTGAGAGAGACCCATATGAGGAGACAATAGCACTTTGCAATTTTGGTTTCAACCCTATATCGAATGACTCGTCTCCACCCCCCAGGCACTCTTCGGCTTCCCTGAAGATGAAAGCGGGGAGGATTGCTGATTTACACCACAGTTTGATGAATTGAGACTGCATGTTCACTGCATATCAACCTTGAAAGAGTATGAATACGTTTTGTGTGTTTTGAGAGTTTGAGGCGCTCAGGGATGAGACTCATCTCTTCTAAAGATGCATTTCCATCGCACTTTAAATTTAGGGGGGTTTTGTATGGTTAGATGAATGCTAGTGCTGGCACAGGGAGTGTAGGAGTGCAGCACCTCTGACTTAGGCTCCTGTAGAACCACCTTCTAAGTCATTCATTTTCTCAGCGTACTGAGAAGCGGGTGTCTGAAGCGTGTGTGTGGAGGATGAGTGTAGCATCAATCAAAGACTGATCCCCTCTAGTATTCTGGATTCCTCTAGTATTCTGGATTTACTGTACTGAGTAACAGTATTGACCCTGAGCTTCATCTTTGCCTTTACCTGGCTTTCTTTCTCCTTGATTATTCTCAGATTATCTGCCTGCTTCTCTTCCAGTTTCTGCTGATACCTGGCTGTCTTTTCTGTCACCTTTAAAAAGAACAAATTGAAAAAACACTCAAATTTAAGTTTTTATAAACAAATGCTTTAGCCATCCCAAGCTTATAACAGCAAGACAGAGCACATGCCGCAGTATCCCCCTCATTCCCAATTCTGAACAATTTCTCTGGCTCAGAGTTATTTGTGTAGTACTCCAGGCTAGGGAAGCATTCCAAGAGTGTGCACATGTGTGAGCGTGTGCACACACACATGGGGTCTGCTCAGCAAGGGGATGGGTCTCTGAAGGGCAAAGATGAGATCCGTAGGGTCTCCTCCCCTTCTGCAAAATTTTGCACATTATTAAATAGATGTGGGGTTACACTGCTCATTAGTTGTGCTTCAAAAAAATCCCTGAATTAGAAATGCAAGATATACTGGACAGCTCTGTTTGCACTGCATCTCTGACCAGGTGGGAGGACCAACTAGACCCTTAAGGACCTGCGGTATTATAGTAAGGGTAGTAGCTGTCTTCAGCTGCACTTTGGCTGTCTGAATTACACACTAAGTCCTCGATGCAGTAGCAATTTAATTTAAATGCCTCAGAGAACATGTCTGTGAGACATGCTGATGGTGTACACGAGACACCCCCACTTTGCAGAAAACAAAGATGCTGTGGCAGACTGTCACAGGAGGACTTACCAGTTTGATTGTTTGCACCACTTCCTGAATGTGAGAGTTATTAATTTCTTTCTTCAACCTTTAAAGAAAGGAAATCCATCTGTTATCTTTATATAAAACCTGTTTATCAATTCTGATAAAGTGCCATACAGTAAGATAAGACTGCTAGTGCCCACAGAAAGACAGGTGTGTTATATTCTCATAGTGTCCTCCCACATTGAGGGGTTGCTGTAATTTTAGGAAAGGCAAATAAAACACCATTCAAATCTGACTGAGACATAAGCCAAATAATTGGATGCAAAATTCTATTTTTTTCAGCTTAACAGACAGCAAAAGGACCTTGCTATGAGCTGGAAGCAAAGGAGGTAGCATACCCTCTTCTGTACCCTTGAACACGTGAAGCTGTTACAACTGGTTCATATCATGCAGTACTTGAATACACAGGCTGTCAGTAGCAGAGTATTATTTTTATAACAACAAATGGGAAGGAAGGCTGCAGCCATTATATGCCTAAACACAACCTCTTAACTGAGATGGTTGCTGAAACTGATTACAAACAGATTCTAGAGAGGCTGGGGAAGACCTGCCTTTGATTCTAGGGGGAGATAAATAGCCACCAAGGCATGAGGGTAGGCAGGAAGTGTTTGGAAGTGCTCTTAGGCTTCAGCTGAAGTGACTGGAACATGTGTCATCACGTCAGTAAGAAGCTCACGTCATGTGAGAGAGCCAAAGAGACGGGTGCATGGGAGGCTTGTCTTTAAGGTACAATTTCTCCATCTGTAATGACCTCCCCCTGCATTTCCATATGAGTTCCTACTCCCTGCGGCAGGGCAGGGGACATTTCTAAGGCACTACTCTCAGGCTATTCAGAAATCCAGTAAGTGAAACCGACCTTGCTGACTGCCTTACACAAAAAAAATTAAGCCTATGGAGAAAACTCCGGAAGCCACTGTCAGCAGTGACTGCAGGAATGACATTATCGCTACAGCTAGGGAGCGGATGTCTGGCTTCACTGCGTATATGCCTGTGTACTGGAATGCAATGGAGAAAAAATGCTAAGCCAGGAGTGAGGGCAGGCCAGCACACCTTCCCTGACCCCTACAGCTCTGCCACTACCTGTTTAGCTGCTTTAAAAAGTTTCCCTGTTGGTGACGGAGACTGTGGTGTAGCACTGTTCCCCTCCTGGAACAGGACAGCTAGTGTTCTGCATAGACAAAGCCCAGTAACATCTACCCCTGTACCTCTCCTGAGCAGCCTTGTCACTAGTATTCCTCATCATGGTTTGGATTCGGTCCACTCTCTTTGCCTCCAGCTTCTTCTTAATGTCTTTAATATTGCTGTGGAGAGAAAAGAGTGCTGTGAGAGACAGGACTGATTACAAACCCCAGAGACTGAAGCAGCCCTCTGCATTTGCTCTCTGGAGTGCTCTATTGTCCAGAAAAGCAAAGTTTGAGTGATTGTGCAGCAGAAAACCCTAAGTCTTAAGAATATTTTAAGTCCTGTAACTTTTTTTTAAAGAGAATCATTACAAAGGGACAGGAGAAAACACATGTTATATAATTAGGTTGTATTGTATACCTACACTGGGTTCCTCTCAAGCAGCAGGAGACTTGCTGAAAGTACTTA
>JAYKAV010000433.1:912934-970498 GCA_035582835.1 Phoebastria nigripes | reverse complement strand
AAAAAAAAAAAGGAACGCATGTCTGTATAGCAGACCTAAAAAGAAGACCTGAAGCAAGCAGAAAGGCACATAAACTATGGGATATGACTTGCAAAGCAGAAACCATAAACACTTAAACAGCATTTGATCAACCAGCAGGAAAGATGAAACGAACAAAACCCAGAAAACCTAAGATCTGTGCCCCTGACTGAGGCATATGTGGCCATCAAAAATGCTAACTGCAGGCCAGAGAACGTGACAAGACAGAGGAAGGTGTTAGCGTCAGGGCATAAGAGGCTGCTGACGCACCACCAGTACCTCATCTTGGCCATCCATGTACAGAATGATTACAACAGGACAGCCTCTAAGGGGGACATAAGAATGGCCGTCGGATTGTGGCCTATCGGTCTGGTGTCCTGCCTCCAACAGCGGAAGAAGCGTATGCTTAAGAGAAGTGYAAGAAAGAGGACAAGTGTAGGGTAGTTTTTCCCTCCTCCACCTTCCCGGTTTCCAGTCTATCCTCCAGCTTCTATGCGTTTCTCTCCCATGAAATGTCTCTCACACCTTGGAGTTTAGCTCTACTTTTGGACTTCATAGCTCCTTGCCCTGAGAGGAAAAGAACTCAATTTATATGCTGTGTGACAGAAGTCCTCCCTGAGAACTTCACTGGGTGCCCACACTTCTTCTCTTATGAGAAACAGTGAGTAATCACTTCCCTATTATTCTTCTCCACACCATTCATGATTTTACATACTTGTGTCACATCCCCCTCAATCATCTGTTCTCCAAGCTGAGTCCTATTTAATTCCTTTTTGTGCAGAAATTACTCCTCACTGCTGACTATCCTTGCCATCCCCTTCTTGCTCTTTCAAAGCTTTTTGTTCAAGATGGCATACTGAAAAGGTGACTGCACTATGGAGATAGATCTAGGCATAATGCTGACTTTGAATCTTTTTTTTCCCCCCATACAATTCCAAAAATTCTATTTGCCACTGTGGCCACTGCAGAGCTGGGAATGATGAGCTGTTTGAGAGAAGTATCCACAGCAGCTGAAGATCTCTTTCCTGAGTGACAATAGCTCACCCCTGTGTACAGCTGAGCTATGGTTAGTTTTTTTCCATTCACATTATTTTGTATTTATTCATACTGAATTTAACTGCCATTTTATTGCCTGTTGTTCAAGATCTTTAAATCTTTCTGGAGCGCCTCACAGCCAGCTGTAGATGTGACTGTACTAAATGACATCATATTGTTAGCAAACCATTACCTAGCTACTCGAACTGTTTTTCTTAGTCTTGTCTGAATATGCTGAACAGCCGAGAGAAACAGAGAATCTGTCTTGATGGAGGACATGAAAAGAGGAAGTTTTGCCTGACTTAGCAACTAAAGGCTGAGAGAGGATTTAATGGGAAGGAGGAATGAGTGAGGATTTTAGCTTYAGGATGGTTATTGCAAGAACAAATGGATAAATGCCTGGCTAGAAATCGGTGAATTGATTCTGCCAGTTTATTTAAGTGCTGGAGCCAAGATGCTCAATTCACTTAGAAGACTGAGCTGATCAGTCCCTGGAAGGGATTGTATGTGATGTACTGACTACAGCAGATAGCGATGACATCCAGTGACCAGCAGTCTTATTTCGTATCTTTCTGAATTAGTCAGTCAAGGCTACTCACTGCAGCTTGAACGCTAGTACCCTGTTTGGTGCCTTGTGGCAGGAACACTGTTCTGGAGATCACAAGAGCTGTCTTCCCACCACTGCCGCTGTGTAACTGTGTGAGACCCTGTGTCACATCGCTGTGCCTCAATTTCTCACCAAAGTAAAAGAAATGCTTCTCTTCCCCTGTATTCATTCACTGTCTGTAGTACAGTGCTTTGAGATCTGTCAGAAAATGCTACCCCAGATAAGAGCGATGCATTATTACTTTGTTATTCAAATACTAGGTTTACCTTTCTGATGACTCCTTCAGTGCCTTCAGCTCAGCTGTCTGCTTCTCTCTGGCTAGCTCTATTATCTTGGTAACTTGCTGTTCAAGGGATGAAAACAAGATCAAAACCAAACAAACCAAAACGGGACACAGCACACCATCCGTATTTAATTACCACCAGATTCAGCTTTATCCCTCCCTGCGCTGAATTCCAGGGGCCAGCTAATCCAYGAGGCTTTGTGCAAACCCATGCACAACAGCGAGTTCAGATGTGCACACAGATTGCACCGTGCTAGCGGACTGACTCCACCAGGGCTCCAAAGGCTACTCTCTGAGCCATGTCACTCACCTCTAGGTTATCTTTATGGACAGCTGCCTATCTCTTTGTGCAGGAGGCAGGACCAGATTCACTGTACTTGTGGGTAGGTGGGAAACAGTAGTAGAGCTTACCTTCTAAACAACAGAGGCTAGCAAGAGGATGGGCCTTCTGTCTTGCAGAACAAAGTTCTGTGGAAACTCCTGGCAGAGTAAGTGTCAGTGCAGTGAGACCTGCCTGCACTGCTGCCTGCTGAGAGACAGCCTGAAAGGAAAAACCCTGGCTGCTGGGCTACGTGCTGTGCAGCGAGAACTCAAGGGTTTTATTTCCTTTTTGTAGCCTTGCCCACTAAATCTCACAGTCTTTGACAGAGTTGTGAGACAAGAATGTTTTATTCCTTTGGCTTCTCTCTCTGGTGATAAGCATGATTTTCAGGTAAGCTAGTTCTCAAGAGGCAGGGTTTTTTTCCCTCAGGGTTGGTATAGGCTAGACCAGCCAGTCTTGTAGACAGCTTGTAAGGTGCTTGTGAAGCCAAAGCGCACCAGGGAACCTAAGATTTAAGACATATGATGCAAACGCCTTTGGAAAATAATGATAGGAAAAGGCCTCCAAATCCTGGAATCATCCCCCTTTCATTGGAACAGATGGCATATGCCATATTTATCATCACCATCTTGTGGACTGCACTTTGTCTCCAGGCTTTACTGTGTCTCTTGCTGGCGTTTCCTTAAGGTGGGGGGGTCTGAGGGTGTGGGAAACACTGATGCACATGCAGGACTCACTGGTGACACCTTACATGGACACTTACTTGGACTTCTACTAAGTCAAACAGCAAAACGCTTTCCAGATTTCAATAGGAATGAGATCCAGCCCTGCTGTCAGTGCTAAGGGGTGGTCCTAGGAGTACTGTCCCTCACAAGGTTTCATTTTATTACCACAGATGTGGCAATGGCTGCTCTGTTCCCACGCATCATCTGTCCTGGCTGAATGACAGCGGTGAGCCTGGTCACCCCTACGGCATGTCTGTAATGCTTTGATGGTTGCCACTGGTGAAGCTGCAGGGCTTCAACATACCTGTGTGTCACCCTAGCTCTGATGGTACAGCATCAAGCAGGGAGCCATGAGAAGCGTGGTGCAGCCTCATGTACCCATGATCCTAGAGAGTTGGCACCTGGCAGCATAYGAAGCCAATAAATGCCACATTAACCCCAAGCTAAGCTATCACAAGAGTTTAAGCAGATGGAGCCTGATGTGCTCCAGGGCAGTGCTTCTCAATTTTTTTTCAAATTGCAGACCTTTAAAAATATTTCTGCTGGATTTTTTAGCTTCTAACAAATAAGCATCACTGTCTACATTCTCTATTATCTTGCATGGACCTGACAATTGCTGAGGGGTGTTTTCTGCCCTGTGGCCTCATTTCCAAGCTCACAGTTCAGTGAAGAACTTGGGTTTTTCAGGCTGTCCTTGCAGGGGCTCTCCTAGGCTACATTTTCTGTTGACACTTGCAGTCCTTACCTCTGTGGCGTGCTGCTCTTTCTTTCTTCGAATCCCATCATGGTGTTCCTCCCCCAGTTGGATGAGGTCCATCTCCAGCCTCTCTCTCAGTTCCAAAACTCGGCTATCAATGCTTTCTGCCATTTCTACAGGATTTGCACATGTACCAACATCACCTGTTGTCAAACTCCTGCAGAACAGATACAGCAGCTCTGCTGCTTCTAGAGATGCCGATACAATCCTGACCTTCCTACCCACCCCTCAGTGGGAACATCTGACGCTCCATAAACCCAGGGAGATGTGGATGCCCGCACCGCCCCATGCTTCCTTCAGAGAAGGGGAGCCCATGTTTCTCTTAGGGATCCCTCTGCTTTGGTTTGGTGAGGTGACCCACAGGCCAGGCCCTGCTGGAGACCCTGTGCTGTATTTACCTATTCTTCTGGGTTTTCCTACTGTGTATCATCCTTTTCTTGCCTCCATAGCAGACAGGCTCCGAAAAGAGTACCGAATATTTCTGCAGCAGCTCCTCCCTCCGTTTACTTCCYTTCCGCTCCAGCTCCCTCAGTTCCTTCTCCTGCTTCTTCAGCAGCTTCAGAAAGAGCTTCATCTGCTGCAGTTCTGCCAGGCTGGCTGTCTGAGGCTCTAAAATGCAAAATGAAGAGAGGCTGTTTTCTCTCACCCAGCATTTCTCAACCTGCTACGATGCCTTTTGGGGTCAGACAGGTTTTTTCAGCACTGCCTTCATTCAGCTTTTCCTCCCTCTTTTCAGCATTCAYGCAGCTCAGTTCACCATCTGGTGGATGTGTGGCATGCGGATGGCCAGAAGAATTGCTGCCCTTTGGTATTTTGGCCAGAGGAACACAGTGGTGGTGATGTGCCTGTCTGTCTGTCTTGTGCCTTGCACCCTTTTCCACAATTGGAGGTATCCCAAAGATAGCACAATTGTTAAGCTAGTTGGCAGCTCTAATTATAAGGGAAAAGCTTTGTTATTTCATTACTCATTTTTTTTGCAAAACTGAGTTACAATGACAGGTGCTTTCATCCCTTCCAGTTTTAATGCCTGGCAYTTCTTCAGTTGCGAGGAATAAATAAAAGGGCTTTTGAGGCAGATAAAAATGAGAGGGGAAGGATACCTGTGAACTGTTACAGAACTTGTTATCTGGCAGTAGCAAGTCAGTCAGATGTGGTTATCTGTGGCAGAAAGGCCACAGGGAGCTATCTTCTCAGGGGAAGTAACTTTTTTTTTTTGGCTTGGAATGTGTAAAAATTAACAGATATGCAGGCATGTCTGCCACACAGTGCTGTGCTGTGCAGGGTCAACTCCTTCTAACAGGCTCGTATTGAGGAAACTCAAGGATACAGCTTAAATGCAAGTCTCTCAGTCAACAAGTCTAGACTCAAACCAGAGCCCACTATGCTTCCATATTATGGGATGCCTTTTACCAGAGTACATACTTAATGTAATCATGGCTCTGTCCAGGGGAACATTTTTCTTCAGGAATAACTTTTAAAAACAAAACTTATTTGGCAACATATCCTGAGTGCAACAGGTTTACTCTTGTGCCTTCAGTTCAGTTTTGTGGCATAATTAGGCACACTGGTTATTGGYGTTTTGTATTGATTTGTATCACGCTGCATTAAGAACACAGAAAAGCAGGTGAACAATACATTATTACAGAGGGTGCTGAAGACTCCCTGTGGCCACATAACCTCTGATTTAGTCAGGGTAAACGAACCATCAAATCTGGCCAGAGCAGAACTCGTGTGACAGCTCCAGCCTCCTACCTTGCTATAAAGTTGACTTGCTGCAGTGTTGCTGCAGCCAGTGGCCTCAAAGGGCTAACAGTGGAGCAGTCCAAAGCTCTTCTGACCTACCTGTGCAGATGACAGTGGCCCAGCCTGTGTAAGGCATGGACCATGGCAACTTCAAGCCTCTTTTCTCTTTGAGACCTGCTGTGAGCTCAATCCCAGCCTGAGAGCTCACCCCACACCATGGCAGTTGTAAAAATGGGCAAATGGTGCCACAGGCAGGGAAACCGGGTCCCCAAGCCCAAAGACTCATGTGGTTTGTCTTTAGTGCTGGCTACAACAGGCAGGGTTGGGTCAGGTCTTTTTTAATTTGCAAAACAGGCTTCATCTCTATCCCAGTCAGAAATTGGGCAGAGAGGGAATGCAAGATGACTGATAGGGCCTCAGCCAACGTGAACAGCACAAGAGGAGTTACCTGCAATCTGCATCACTTCTATCACATTTTCGTCCTTGGCGAATGCCGCTGCTCCTGAAATCACAAAAGAGGTTCCTGTTTATGTTCTATCTTGGATCTCCGGGTTGAAAACGGACAGTGGAGAGCTCATCAAGAACATGGGCCACACGAAGGATGTTGGTGTGAATACAAAGGAATTAATTAAGCTGCTGAGATGCTTAAGTGCTTGGGAACTTTGTTAACAAGCACAGCAGAAAGGGAACAGGATTCTCTGCCTTGCCAGAGAAAAAGGGCATTTTCTTTGTATTAGCTGAGTATTGCTAGTGATGATTTGGCATATGTAAACTTGATTAGGCGAGAAGGATGATCTGGTCTGAAATTTGAGAAAACTGATTGTTTTGATACCAACATATTTGAAAGGACACTAATCACGTTGATACAGTTAATATGGAAGAAATACTGATGAGCTGTCAATTACTATAAAACAGAATAGAACAGAATGAGGTAATCTAAGTGTATGGCAGGGGACACGTTCTTACCTAACCTGCAATTACTCTATCAATTAGTTTGGATTAGAAGCATGTTTGAGGAACATTCCTTCTGGCACTTTCACCAATACTACACCTTTAATGTTTGTTGGCTATCTTGTTTTGTAAGGCCAAGAAGGTGCCAGCATGAAAGGAACAAACATACTGTTAGGAAGATCTTTCTCTGCTAGAGCTTCTTTAAACCTAGTAATAAATGCTGACTTTGTCTTTTGATTCCTATTAAAGCAAATCCTAACTTTTTTCCAACTCATCTGACTGGTCAGAGTTAAGTAGGTTTTGCCCTTGTTATGTTAATGGGTCCCCATTTAATCTAACGGTCAAAACACAGGACTGTATTCCGTTCCCACTCTTGCAGAATGTCAGATGTGGGATCTGTTCACCCTGAACTTGTAATGATCTTATAAAGAGTCTGGTGTTCATCTGAGCTGATGAATAAAATTACTAATCTTTAAAGCTCCAAGGTATTATACAACTGGACTCTGGTGCAAGTGCAGTTTCACAAGATAAAAGAGTTTTCAGGGGGATCTAAACATACTTAAAATGTCAGAAATCAACAGTAATCTACAGAAAGAGACCCCTGAAAAGAACAACAAAGAGGTTCTTTGTTGGGATAGAAAGAGCACTGAAGAGCAGTGAGGTATTATGGAATAAAATCAAGCATGATCTGAAAACCTTTGTCTCAGAAATACCCAGAATTATCATGTCTTTGCTCAAAATCAATGTCCAACCTCCAATTTCACACTACATCTCTGCCACAGGCCACTTCTTCCTTGGACAGTGGTTCCCTCTTCATGTAGTTATCTCCCAGGGAACTCTGTGCTGAACCTGGAAAACTGAAGTCCTCAGCACACGTGCAAGATAGCACAGGAAACAGCAGTACTACCCCAATACGTTAGCCCTGCCTTGGAGGGGAAAGACGATGTTCGTGCCAGTTGGGCCTTCAGCTTGTTTCCTGGTATTCTCAGTAGATACCCGAGATTACTTTTCTGTTGTGGAGTAAAAGCAGTATGCACATCACACTCACTCCAGCCCAAGAGTCAGGGGATACCTACAACTTTTGCCATTAATGACAAGCACCAGAATTTAAGTTGGTGACTTGGCCTGAGAGGTTCTGACCCCATTACCAAGGATCTTCACCCGCCAGCACTGTCTCTTTCCAGCCTTTTGAGTATACAGGCTTTCCCTTCTACTTTAGCTCACCCCACATCCACAGCTTTACCTGCAGGCCCATTAGAAAGAGGAGTCCTGAATTTCCCAGTGGAGTCTGGTATCCCGTTAGTTTCAGCAGACGGGAAGTTCCTCTGTGTGCCAAGCCTCTAAAACAAAGATCAGAGGTAAATCAAAGCTCTATTATTTCAGGCTGAATCCATGCAACATGTTTTAGAGACAATGACAGAACTTGGAAAAACTTACCTCCACCGAGCCGTCTTTTAGCTTAACTGATCTCTTGTCTTGCAGACTGAAGAACTTGATGGGGTTGGAGAGAGCAATAGTCAGATCTAGAAACAAAGAGGAGGTCTTTGCTCAGATTACCAAATAACTCATTGTACTCTGGTTTTCCTTGCCTTCTGGTTTCCTTTCTGGCCTAGGACAGGAAACATGGAGAAGGCATATTTTGTATTCTCTACTTGTAACAAGCCTCTCCCTGACAGCACAAAGGGAGGGGACTGTCTTCGGCTCAGTCCCTTTCTGAGGCGATGGCTCACAACTGGTGTTTAGGGCAGCTCAATGAAGCTGAAAAGAGCACACTGCTCCCAAAATCCAAAGCCAGGTTAAGACTTTCCTAACCTGCACAGCTCCCTGCTCCAATTCCAGTCCAATGCTGTATAAACCTGGTCTTTCTTATGAATATGTGTTAAAAGCATCAATTTCACAGGATTTCCCCCATGAATAAGGTTCATTTGTATGAAACACAGGGGAAGAGAGAGTAAACATGAGAAGTATTCACAAGAACTTCTGTGGCAGATGCTGTTACATTCTGCATGGCTTTGTTCACCATTGTTAAAAGTTTTGCTGTTAATACCTCCAGTGGGGCTTCTTTCCTGATTCATCTCTCACTGTTTGACCATCCCCTTTTTAAAGGAAGATCACTGTATCCCTCTCTTCAAACAGGGGAGAAGAACACTCCTGCGCTCCCTAAAACCCTATTCTCTAAAACCCTATTGCTGTCAGTCCCTGACAGTTACCACCTCTGCACTCTAGGAAACCTCTCCCTGCCACTGAATAAAAGTAGTAAAGAGACCGACCCATTCCAAACCAGAGAGACAGAGTTACACGTGCACGGCACGTCAGGTATGTGCGTGTTGGCCCATACTGGGAACCAGTCACAGTTACAGTGCRAGGGTGTGATGGGATGCTGGCATGCACTCAAGTCCACCCTGACAAGGAATTAAGGGTGCAGCAGGAAAGCACCGAGCTGCAAAAATGCTTCTGGATCACAGTTTGGACAAAGCCAGAACAACCCCCCACACGCATTCTAACGCGTCCTACCTGCCCAAGCATCAGGAACGTAGTCCTTTATTTCCAGGTACACAAATAAAGAAGGCATGGTGAGCGGCATGTTACTTTCGCTGCGGAGACAAACGTGGTGATAGCCTGAAAACAGAAAGCAGAAGAGGTGAGCTAACAGAATCTCTGTCCCTTCTTGTCTGTGTGCTCCAACAGTAAAACAAAGTCTCTCTCTACAGAAGGTCATGGTGAACATATTACAGAATTAAGCCAAGGCTATAATAGGATGAATTTGAAGGCTCCACTGCCTACAGGAATGGAGATTAAGTAGCAAAATATGCAGGTGTTCATATCTTCTTTACAGCTTCCAACGGATAGGTCTCAAGGGCACAAAAGCTGAAGGAATTTCCACAAAATTTACCTGAGTGTACTGCAATAACAGGAATGACACGATGACCAATGAACTTCCCTCCTTCCTCCCAAGCCACAATTTTGAGAGACGCCAACTCAGGCATCATGATCTAAGGAAAAAACAGAGTAAGGCACCAATGTCCTGACCTCTAACTCCTAACAGCACACTGGCTTCACTAAGTAGAACTTTACTCTCTCCTCCTTCCACCAAAACAATGCCAATTCTCCAAGGAAGTCACTGCCTGTTTCTGCATCTTGTAATTTAAGGCTACAGTTTATCACAGACATAACTAAATTCACAGAAACTCCACAAAACACAGGCTTCTCAGAGGAGAGACTGCACAGGATCACAGGAGGGCAGTTTACCTAAAGAAAAAATAGGGCAACAAACCCTCCAAACCACAGCTTCCATGAAGCAATTCACCAGAGAAGGGAATGAACTTGGAAGGATAATTTAGCAAGCATGGTAACTTTGCCATAAGGGCTCCTGCCTCCCTCCTCCCCCACTTTCTTCTGCCATAAAATGAACTAAAAATTATTCTGTCAGAATTGAAGCCTGAAAAGCGTTTTCTGAAATGAGGATAATATTTATCTACCACATCCCAAGTAGGCTGAAAATACCTGCTATTTCACAGTGTGCTTGACAGAGACAAATTGTATAACATGTATTTTGCCTTTGTAACTTACTGCAGAAAGGCCAAACATTACTATCACCTTTGACTTAACTTCCCCGTACCCTGTAGCTGGATTAGCGACCAGTGAATTCTTGTGGACAAACAGGGCAGCTTTCTGCATTCTGGCACAACTGAAAACCTCCCTCTGGTCCCATTACTTCTCCAGTTTGTCTGTTTCTCATTTACAGTTTAACCACAGACATTCAGTTCCTTTCTGCTTCCTAGTGCTTGAATTTTTCAAAGCTGATTAGTCAATTCAGTCTGAAGYGCATCACAAATGGGAGACTTTTGATGCCTGTTATTTCCAGAAATGTTCCCAACTACCCCTTGTCTGTACAGGGAAATACTGATGGAGAGTTGTTTTGGATATTGTTGTTGGATATTATCTGAGAGACCAACACGTAACTCCTTGTGTGTCTAAAGCCATGACTGAGATCTCCAGAATGGAGTCCCTCCTGTTGTCACTGACCTCTCAAGAGGCAGTGCTTGTGGCCARCAGGATCTTTAAGGATTCTGTCTCAATTACTATGGAATGTTACTACCTTTTCAAAAACAAAAGCCTCCTCTTTCCATACAGGGTTAATGGAATTGGCAGTGGAGGTCAGTTTGGTTCTGTATTTGCGTTTTGTGTCCCTTGGCAACCCAAACAGCTCTACTTCCACATATGTCTTCACACTGCGGTCTGAGAGGAACTGACCAGAGAGTATCTAGAACAAGCAGAAACATAATTAGCAACTGCTGAAAGGAATAAAACAGGAGAACCCCCCCATACYTTCACCCCAAAGTCACTCTCCCAGCCCAAAACATCTTTTCTGCTGCAGCTCCCAATCCACAATAGGCTTTTCTTTTACCTCCACCCATGTTTCTTGCTTCAGCACTTCCTCCAACCTCCTCCCTCCCCATCATCACAGCCTTGGCTTCTTCTGTGTGGCAGATGCTAATTTTCCATTTTCATGCGATTATGATTAATTTAAAATAGTGAAAAGACTGGGAGTTGCCATGGTAACACTCTCCCACAGGACTCTCTGGGTTCGTTTGCCACTAAGAACCCTACGGGGTAATAAATAGAGGGGACATAGATGCCAGTTATATACATGGTGCCAGGAACTGGCTGTCAGGGGAGGAACAGCACCATGGTTTGTACTTGCCGTGACAGACAGGGTACTTGCCACCACCACATCAATGCGGTCCACAGAGAAGGGGTCGAACTGCTTGTCTGGACGCCGCATGAATTCATGCTTGAGCAGATAGCCACACTGGCCGTTGAACTCAAACAGAGCCATGTTCTGCTGCATGGGGACATCTGAGATACAGAGGAACACAATGAGAAAAATTTCTGTGGGACCTCATCAGGTGGCTTGTGTGCTACGAATGAGCTGAAAGATGCTGTACTTTTACAGCCCCTGCTAGCCAAAGGCTCACAAAGCCATTTCAAAAACTAATTAAGCCTCAGCACCCTACAGGGAAAAATATTACAGCAGCTGTTGTAAGAAAGGTAAGTGGTTTGCTTATGATTGCACCATAACTCATGGGTAGAACTAAATTAAAACCTACTTTAAGAAGTACCTGCTATTTTTGGGTGTGAAGTAAATAGTTGTCTGAACCCCTCTACTCCTTCCCCCTTTCATTTTGGGCCTCCTCTCAGTCCCATCTTCTCTGCCACTTCTCTTGAGAACACTGTCTTGTGGTTTCTGCACCTGTCTTCAGTATGATATCCTCTTCATAACCAATCTCTCACTCTCTCCCTTTTAAAGTTGCTTCTTTTTTTCTCCTACTGATCCTACAGCTAGTCTCCTACACTCTCTATACATAAGACACTCCTCTGAGGAAGGAAGAGGGGTAAAGAATAGCTTTCTCTGGAGGCTTTTCTTTGTCACCTTCTCATGCTGGTTCTGCAGCAAGGAAGGGCCCTTCTTTCCTGTTCAGGTCAAAATACTGGAAATAATAGCATAGACAGGCCAGTCCTGTAGCCAGAGGGAGCTCTGCCTGCTGCCTTGCAAAAGGGGAAGCAGCTTAGGGGAAGCGGGAGCTTCTGATGCATTCATGCACATTATTTAGTCTGACATCACGTTACAGGACAGCCAGATACGGTACCCAGACACTGGATGACAGCAAGTCCGTGTATGTGTGTATGCACAAGTGTGTAAGACCAGCATCCTGGACACTGTGTGGCAGGTTTGTGCTGGGCCTAGAAAAGCGCTTTTGGTCTGTGGGAGACGGAGACAAAGAACACCACCACTTTCGGAGAAGGCACACAGAATAAACGCATTCAGGGAAACGGCAGCGGTAGGAAATAGGAGTGAAGGAAGAGACAGTAAACATGAGCACACAGCCTCAACCACTCAGAAGCTGGAGGACAATGTGACACTCACCCATGGTCTGGAAGTTGAGTGCCACCATCTGACAGCCGACGTTCCAGAACGTCTGGGGCATGTAATTAGAGGAGTCCATCCGGGTGCCTTTGGGGTAAATCCGGCTCATCTGTCGCTTGTTATATCTACAGTTGGTCTATTGGAAACAAGTCTGGAGCACTCCTTGTGTACCCTGGGGCTAGCTCACGTATTCAGATTATGAAAATTGTTTAAGTTCTGCTACCAAATGCTCAGAGCCTTCCAGACAAGAAGTGAGAGAGGCCATGGTAACAACAGGCTCCTTTCCCATACCCTTTCCACTTAAGGACAAGCATCTGGCAGCCATGGCGTTCACTACAGCAGATGCATCCTGTTAAGAATCTCTGTGAACAGCCCCCAAGCCACCCTGGAAGATCCCGTGTCCCACCTGCACACTTTTATCTCTGATGAAGAGTTTACCAGGTCCTGAAACCAGAAGTCAGTTGGATATGCCTCATCCTTACCCAAGCTTCAGGTTAGCGCTCATACTCCATACAACCAACTACACTGGACAAAGGTTGCCAAAAGGATACTCTACAAACTGCACAGGAAACTTGGTTAGCAGATCGTAAGCCTTCAACTCCGTGAAGGAAGAGATGACGTAACTCCGGTTCTTCTCTAGAAACAGGAGATAAGAAAGCATTTAGAAGAAAGGCATACCCAGCCCCCATTCTGTGTCTGGGGACTGACAGACCCAAGAAGCACTTGGCCTGTTTACTCCCACTTTCTCCCAGGTACCGTCTTCTATCAAGGCAATTTACCTTTCTCTGGTCCCTTGAAAAGGGACTGAAGAATAACACTCCATCAAAGGTGATTTATGTTTACCAGGGAGACAATGGTTGTGCACTACAGGACAGGAACTTCATGGAGTACAGACAGGATTGGCTCGCAAAGCTTAAATGGCAATTATTTTGCCCATCTCTTCCTGGATTTCAGTGACATTTAGAGAATAGCTCCTGCCTGGAGTTTTAGTTCCAAGTAAATCCAAATATTCAAAGTCTTGCACAAAGTTCTTTATTTTGTCAAGTTTCTCGTTCTTCACTCCCCTATTTTTTTCTTTTTCTTTTTTTTCTTTCATCAATCAAACCAGCTCACTCAAAGCTAGACCCAAATGTGGGAACTGTTTAGAGGAACCTATTGTGTATAAAGAAATCGTGCGCATTTTCAGCATTTCAGATGTTTCTCTGTGCAACCACCACAGAAGAGGAAGGCCAGTCACACACATTAAGAAAAGCTGGGCTCAACCCTGCCCTCAGAAGCAGCAAAGCAAGCCCACAGAGATGTCACTGGCCTCTAGGCTGTTTCTTTTCATCCTCACTCATATAACTGGGAGCAGTATCTGACATCTCCTTGTCTGCTCCTTACCAATTCCTTACTACAGGGAGGAGGGCAGAAGGGAAGTGTTTGTGACCATGCGCACGTTGTGGGAGAGAGAGAGAACACRACAGAAAATGGGTGAAAGCAAGTCACAAAGGCAGGTGGAGAACAGCAGCATCTGAAAGCAGTACTCTCCTGGTCGAATGGAAACACTTGGGATCCTGAAAGGACTGAGTTTGACTTACGGGCAGAGACTTCAAAGGAGTCAAATTTGATAGGCTGTATGTAATTAACTAGGCTGGACATTTCCTCGTACGCTGTCACTTCCAAACCAGCAGTGCCCTGAGCAGAAAACAAAATCCAAGAGAAGACAGATGAAGAGACATTTCCCAGAGATGAAACAAAACACACCTGGGCTTCACAATCAAAGAACTCTGGTGGCTGCCCTGACCAGAGTGCACCAGTTTCTTTGGCTTCCTGGTCCTACAATTACATTGTGGACAGCGTAGTCAGGGGCACAGAGTTTCTAGTTAGTTTGGCAAAAACTGAAACTGAGGCATATCAGTTATCAGTCAGTATGTAAGAATCAGGTATCAGTCAGTATGTAAGAAGCCCCACACCTCTTTAACCTCTCAAAGCACGGAGTCTGGGACAAACCAGGGACATTGTTTTCCCTCCTCTCTGAGTGATACTAGGGAGACAGAAATGGAAAATGTGTTTTTGTTTTTGTTTTTTTTTTTTTTTATTCAAGGGAATGCTGATCTCCTCCTTCCCCCTTCAGCAGCAGCACTTCGTGTTTCGGTAACAACTTTTATCAGACTAAGGCTAAGCCTCTCCAAACACCCTGAATGCAGACAGTTATCTCCAAATCGTGCACAATATCAAAGGCAGAGTCAGAAATAGTAACTCTTCTGCCATATTCTCTATGCTTGCAACATCATTTCTCTTATTCAGTTTCTCCTGCAAAAGTTGTGTTGCATGTGGAAAGGAAAGCCCCCAGCTGGTCATAGGACAGTTCATTCCCCTTTGCATTTTGGGTTCATCTCTATTCAATATGGTGAGGCCCCAGAGAAAACTGGAGTCCAGAAAAAAAACAGAAAAGGAACAGAAACAACAGTGACAGTACCTCATCTGACTGCATCTTTTTAATTTCCTCTTCGTCCAGGTTTCCGAGATGTTCATCCTCTTCCTCTGGTTCCTCTTCAGCCACATCACCTGCCCAGACTAAGTACACACAGCCCACATCAGTAGTACATATCACTAGCAGACTGAGACAAGACATTGCAGATTGCTAGCAATGGAGAGCTCTGCAAAACCTCACAATCAATCAAGTCATGCAGGAACAATAAGTAGAAGAATCATACAATTTTATTAGCCAAATCCAAATATGAACTAGCACACTCAAGAAACCAAATCATTCCTCCTGYAGGCTTCCCTCATAGCCCAGGAGTGACAATCACAATGCTGTTTTCCCCACCAAGGTCGCACACATTCGTGCGAATAAATGTCYATTTCTAGGTGCTCCGTAGTGGCGCTCACCTTGTCTTCATATGACTTCATGTGCTCCTACCATGAGAGGGACTGAAAATTCACTGTTCTACCATAGGTTCCCTGAGCCCAAGAGGTGACAGCCGTGAGACTGGAGGAAGGGAGGAGAGTGGGGCTGAAGGTTCTATAAACCTTCAAGAACCTCAGGTGAAGAACTAGGCCATGGTGAATTTGTGGTTATCAGAGAGCTACAAGCAGTAAAAAATTATCCACCCTTCCATCAAACCAACAGCCAGTATGTATCAACGAATTACCAACTCATGCAGCCATATACCTCACAGTAGGCAGAAGAGTTGACTGACAGGCAGGGCATAAGTTGATTGTCCCTTTTGATTGGAATGAAGTGTTTGAAAATATTCTGAAGATTTAATTTCTCTTCCAAGCTTATGCTGCTTCTTGAGATAACTGAATTAATGACTAGTACTGGCTTGCCTCAAGCTAGTATTAGGTGATTTGGAAGGTCTCCAAGTGGGCCCGACTTGCTCATCTAGCTATACTAGTCCCGTTTTCCCTTCAGACATACCAGTATCTTCAGCATCCATAGGGGTTGGCTGCTCGATGATTTCTGGTTCCACATTCCTCCCTTTCTTCAAAGAGTTCTGCCTCTTCCCAGATATAGATTGGTTCTTTTTGTTCTTAATCAAGATTTTCCCTAAGAGATCCTTAGGACTTGGCAGAGGAACTCCTGGCTTCAGCTGCAACAGATAAACTTCATACTGAATTTTCATCACAAAGACAGAATTCAAACACTCATCGCTCCTGTCCCTCCCAGTACCATTCCTCTGGCCATTTACTGGTGCATGGACACATCTCTCACCCACTGTATACTTTAATTTCTCCATCTGCCGGCACATCCCACTATATCTATGCAGATTTTTTCTAAGACTTCACCTTTGGTTTCAGACCAGCATTTTGCACCTCTCAGCCCTCTCATATTCTGCTGCCTGCACATGCCATGCTGTTCCCAGCCACCTATCCTGCACCACAGCGAAAAAAACATCTACGTGGCCTGAAGGCATCCACACACCTCTGGCTTTCACATTCCACCTACTTCTCTCATTATCCCAGAGCCTCAGTCCTAAATCAGCACTCAGGCCATATTTAAACACTGCCTGCAGCAGATTTGAAAAAAAGATCCCAGAGTAGGTGGCTCAAGACAAGGATGTGTGACTCAGACTGTGCTTCTAGACCTACACTCCCTGCATAGATAGCAACAGGCCTATTAATAATTTAATAAATACTCTGAGCTGTTTCTCCCCACCCCCCCACCCCCCTGTTTTTCCCTATTGCCTGGACAAGGACATGGGTCTGGACAGCGGGCAACTGCGGATTTGCTCACTGCTTCTTTTCAGCTCTTCTTTTGATCTCAGTGCTTTAAAATAGACGCCTGGGCTAGGTGTCTCAGCTAGGAGGCAGGCAGGGGAAACGGCACTGGCAGGCAGCTGAGGTAGCAATGTGCATGGCGATCACCAAAGATGTCACTGTGTCATGCTTGTACAAGTAAGCTGATGACTAGGGTCAAGCAGATCAGGAGCTTTACTCAGCTATTCTGAGCACAAAGCTATGCATGTCGCTGACCTGCCCATCTATGCCTGGAAGGGAATATTTCCAGGTTGGAAGCAGGAATTGGGAAGCATTGGTGGGAAGAGCCTGAAATGCTACTAAGCCCTTGTTCCTGTTTCTTTCCAAAGCAAGTGCTGGCAGACAGATTTGAGCTACCTCTAGCTCAGTTTCCAAAGTCACTCAAGTCACAGAGTGTTAAGTAAGAGCAGAGTCAGGCAAGTGCTTAGGAAAACCTCTGCGACTGAGAGGTCTTCCATCCACTTACTATGTTGCTCACCCCTATGAACCAGGCTTATTTGTCCACAGCATCGTCTTCTCTTTCACTGTCCTTTATCTGTTGCGGCATCCCCTAGCACCAGGAGTGACCAATTTTTTCAGAAAGACCTCTCCACTAGCCTCCTTCCCCAACTTCCACTTACTGGGTATTTTTCCAGCGGCTCTGTCAGCAGCATATCTCCAAATATGGTTCGGCAGTACTCAGCCATCTTCGCCTGCTGCTTGGGCCTAATGAACAAAGAGATCAAGCAGGAGTGAACAGGAAAACAGATGCCCAAATCCAGAGCTTAGCATGAACAACCATCTCGAGATCCATGTACTCTACACCCAGAAAGCCATCTCTTGCCTTCACTCAGACAGCTATGCAGATCTTGAAGGCCCTTCCCAGGCCTACTCCCGCTTGTTCATACTCTGCCATCCTGAGCTAAGAGGCTGCACAACTGTGGTCACTCTCACTCTACAGCTTATGGCTCATCCTTCAGCTCTGACCCACCACCAGTTGCTTCAGAAATCTCAATCAATGTTTCATTTCAGCTCAGGCACTCACTTAAAACCCAGCAGCCCTTGCCTGTACACTTTCTGTTCTGGACAACAGAGAACACAATTCTCCCAATCCCTAGATACTCACGAGTCCACATGGTTCTCAAAGGACAGGATGACAGGGTAGAGAGATGTTTTAAAAGCACTTTCTGCAATGGCCTCAATGGCATCCTAAATGAGAGGCAATGGTCAGAGAGACGATCAGCACTCATTAATAACAGAGACATGCAGCTGACCTCCCGCTGAATGGACTCCAAATTCATCATTGTCAGGAGCTTCTCTTCAAAGTAACTAAACTTCTCACCTTCTTACTGGGAGAAGTGTCATCTTTTTCATACCTGCCCGGATTTCCAGCTCCAGAGGATACAACATGCAGCTAAACAAAATAGCTTGCATAAAAAATGAAGCTGAAGATGTAACAATATGAGKTTTTGTTTTTGTTACATAGTTCAGTGTATACATAAACGAATGTGAAAGCATCTTGCCAGAGAGGCAAGCCACTGCCACATCCACTTTAAATTGACAGAGGAAGGTGTATGCAGCACCAGATGAAACTGCTTCAAACCCTATTTATACTTACCTCTGAACCTGTCCAATTTTCTGTCATTTCACCTGCTTATAAAATCCTTCTGTCTAGCAGCAGAGAAAACTGGAATGTTCAGTAACCAGCAGTGCTGACATTTCAAATGCAAATACCATGGAAACATTCTCAGCATTAACGATGTAAGAAAAAATAATCATATTTTCCCCAAGCCCCTGTTAAACGGCCACAAACTTTCCACTATTTTCTTTTCTGGTGCTGCTAATTGACATGGTAAAGAAGTGTCATTTGCTCCTTTGCAATTACAGTCCCCTACTCCCCCCCAAATCCTGGTTCAGCCATGATCTTAGCACTGAGGGAGGCTGCCACAGCTGCTCCTGCATGGACCACTTGCACTTTCTATCACAGAAACCTGCAAGGTTCAGAGGAGGAGAAGCTACAGAAAAAGCTACTAAAAGGCCACAGGCAATGGTAGAAAAGGGAGAGAGGTGTGGAGGGAAAGATCTACATATTATGTAAAACCAAAACCTGGGCACATGCTGCGTTAACAGGTTATCATTTCCTTGAGGTACAGTCACATGCTTTAGCAGAACTCTGCAATTACAGCAGCTACAGCTGTCATTATTTCTCCTATCTGTAGTGAACTGCTGTGCAAAAAGCAGCAGTGGTACTACAGGATTTGGGAAATTACTGACACTGAATATGACAATACCTCTGATCTTAAGGATTGGTTTTTTTTTTCCACCCCCACATAAATATTTTAGCAATAGTGAAGTGTGGGAACTGGGGGGAAGATATGGAATAAGAATAAATAGCTTTAAAAAGAATCCAAAGTGCCTCTGCCTGTTGGCAGCAGCTGTGTAAAGGAGTGCAGAAAAAATAAGTGTGATGCACTGATTTTTAACCTGCAAGCTGTTTGTAACTTCTGTGGTTAAATTCCCTGTTTTTCCAAGGGAGAACTAGGCTTTGCACTGTGCTTCTGAAGCCTGGGAGCTGAACCCTCAGGGAAGCCATCTGCCCAGCATGCTAGAGGGCAGTTGCTCCACTGAACACACGTTCCACACACACATGTAATTAGGAAGTAATTGAAACCTATTCCTCCAAAGTGCCACCATGTGAGGCTGTAAGCCACTGAAACCTGCTGTAGACCACTTAGAAGATAAACTCATTTTAACCATTTGTTTTCTAAAAGCCATCTTGTTTGTTTCTCTGACATGCATCTATCCATAAATCCACCATCCTCATGCAACTTTCTGTCCGTACACCCGTCTTGCTACACAGCCCTGTGTATGCAGGCACATCTACTCAACCATCTCTCCATCACTTCTACCTGACTGCCCACGTTTCCCTCATTCATTCATCTTCATCCAGCTAACAACCTCTCTTCTGGTCCTCTCACTCCAAAAATGTACACAAACTCCAACCTATTGCATATTTGTTCATCTTTCATTCTATCTACACATTCATTCACTTGTCATCTTGCCATCAATCTTTTTCTCTCAAACATCTTTGCCCTCAGCCAGCCTCCTCAAACAGAGATCAGTCTAAAACCAAGCAGGGGAAAGCATGTATGGAGAAAACGCTTTCCATACCTTGAAGAGGATCTCAGTTGTCATGGTGAACCCGTGAGTGATGATCGGCTCCTCATCCGGGGGACGGCCCTTCCAGCAATCCAGCTCCACACAGCGGCAGCCAGCCAGCAGCGTCTGGCGATACATTTCAGGAGACGAGATACCAGAAAACTGACCAGCTGGAGGACAGCAGAAGGAGGGAGGCTCGATATTAGCTATTCACATGGGACAGTTTCTGCATAAACTGGAGCAACAGAATTCTCTGCCATCTTTGAGCAGGTGTACATGGCAGACTGACAAGATGTTTTCGGTTACAGGGTGACCTTTCTTCTTCTTACACAGCATTTAAGTGCCAAGCCCCTCAGAGTGCATTACAGCCCTCAGCCCTCCAAACTTTAGGGCAGATACATCTGCCCAACTGATTGTCATTAGCATTCATCCATCCCCGGAAGCGGTACATACGTGTTGGAGCTGAGGCAGACTCTGGAACTGCCCATACCTGTTAAATATGTGTTATGTGATGAATTGATGAAGTAGTGTGAGAGTGGCTGGGTCATGTCCTGGTACAGCACCAATTTGTCCAGCGCTATCACATTGTTCTCAGGGCCACAGAGAAACCAGACCATCCCCTCTGGAGACAACTGCCCTACATGGAAAACAAAGCTGTTAAAAGTACCGAAACAAAATGGTTCTGGCACCTCCATGCCAGTGCATTGCAACACAGGGACTTGTGAGAATCAGGCTGATTGCTCCCCTGGGAAAGTCAGGGTACCAGAAGGTGCGAGATCCTCTGCTATCTTCATACTACCTCTATAGCAAGACTTTTGGGCTGAACAAGACTCACCTCTCTGGATGTTAATCCCACTGGGCTCATACTTCTCTATCAGGCTCTGCACCTGCTCAGGTTTGGCTGGTGGGAAAAGGATGTCATTGAGGCGAGAGTCTCGCTGCTTCTTGTTGATAAACTTTGCCAAGTGCTCTTTGGTCATGTAGGGCTTTGCTTTTAAATGGCTAAGGTGAGAGAATTACAGAGGAGCAAAGGTAAGGCCTGTGTATTACCCAGAAAACCTTTTCACAAAAGAGAGATTGGTCCGTCCTCAGGTTAGCAATGGGTGTCTGCCTCCCTGGGCCCACAAATTTCCGTTTGGCTACATTTCTTCCTGTAAATGATGCTTCCCACTGGGGCCTTTCTTCTTCCTCACTAATTCAATGCTGTGAAAAGGTTGTGCTGAGGGGAGCACAAAGCATATTTTGAGCCTCTGACTTGAACTCTAAAGGGACTTGAATTTCAGAGCACACTGAATTGCTTGCTCTATGAAATCAAGTCCATTTAAGAAGTCATAGATTTAGCTACTTGGAAAAAAAAAGGTCACTGGCTACTTGTGATGGTCTATGGTTCTCACACTGTACATGGCCTTGTTTGGGGCTAGCCACAAGCAGGATCACATTAGCATGATCTAGTGTTGACCTGGAATCATCCCCCCTGGATGGTGACAGTTAAGAGTCCCTGCAGCACAGTGAGGTCTCATCCTTTTTATTCAGGCTGTGAGTGAAAGTGTTAAGTGCACTGGCGCTGTTTTGTGACCCGGGTTCCTGCCCTTCTAAGGCTTGAGACCAGACAAACCACATAGCATAAAATCCCCTCGCCCCTCCTTTTTGCCTATCTTTTGCCACGAGAGTCAAGTTCTCTGCTGTGGCTTGAGGGAAACTTACTGTGAGGTAAATATCTCATCAATCTCTGGCCGTGGACACAGATTCATGAGGAAAGTTTTATACACGGTCTCGGGGAAGTCCTCTGGGTTGATAGCATCATTCTGAGAATGCAATAAAGACATGTCAGTATGACAAACCCATGACGGCTTTCACCTCTCCTTTAACACCCACAGTCCAGCACTTGTTTGTGACAATGCAAGTAAGCGACTGGAACATCTGGCAAGGTGTTTAGGAAAGAACAGCTGGAGTGGAGAAGCACCATAGTGCCCTATTTCAGAACAGACAGTTACTTAAGCTGTCCCTCGGTGCCTCTTGTGTGATGGTATAAAGCTAAAGCTTGATGCAGAGGTAGGAGCTGTCAGAGGCCTGGACTGTACTCTGTGGGTTGGTAGAAGTGCCAAGATTAACCATCAGATCTGTTGCTTCAAAGACCAGACAGTGAAACAGGCGGAAGGGAACGTGCTGCTTCTTGTGCCACATAGTGCAAGTGATGGAGTCGCAAGCGCTACTGCAATGCAAACAGTAAGAATGGATCCTAGCAGGCTTGCAGTTAAGGCATGGCAGCTAGTGGTAAGGAAGAGGTTTCAGAGCAACTAAGAGCATCTGGGCTGATGATTTTTTCATAGCCAAGGGCATCACAGTCAGGGTAGGCAAAAAGATTATCCTCAAACTAGCGAGACCTTTGGCTGCCTAGCAAAATCCTTACCTTGCCCTTTGGAAGATGACAAGCACTTAATGCTGCTTCCACCCTCTTCCTGTCTGCAGGAAACATCTGAAAAATACTGACCAGACAGGGAAAAAAGAAATCACCACAATGTAGCAGGAGTGAAGTCAGAAAGCCTGGGTTTGGGTGGCTGGGAGCTGCAGCCAGAGTGCAAGACACTCAAAATGCACAGCGAGGGAGACTGACAAGAAGACTGTAAACATGAACCAGAGAAGAAAGACAGTGTTTCTCCAAGGGAGTAACTGATGTACTGAGTCTTATAAACCTACAGCGGATTTTTTGACTGCTGCCTTAATATAGAAGTTCTATATTTCTGCTATGGACTCTGTAAGAGCCCTGTCACTAAACTGCATCAGCTTACTCTCAAAATCCCTCTTCACTGTCCTTCCCCTGCCCCTCTTGGAGGTGTCCCCTGTGGTAGCAGGCCTCGTGCCACAGATTCTCCAGGACACTTCTCCTCCCAAGACACTACCCATGCGGTAGCTGGCATTAGCAAGGAATAACTTTGTAGTCAAGACAACATTCAAAAAAACCAAACAAACATTGTGCACATTTGCTGCTTTGAAAGAAGGCAAAATTTTCTGGAACCAAAGGCTTTCCCTGAATTCAAGGAGCAAACTCATTACACAGGCAAAGAAGCTGGTATACTCCATGATGGAAGCACAAAAGTCTGCTGCTGCAGAAACCAGAGCTCACCTCCAATTTAGAAAGCTGGGTGCTGGTCTGCAGGGCAGAATTCACTTGGTCAAGCCTTCACCTTAAAGCAGCCTCTTTGCTGCACTATGGAATAGTAACAATAACTGAACTCTCCCTACTTTCAGAACATCCCAGTCGGCAGCAATGACGTCTCCTCTGTGGATAAATTTAGATGTCAGCTCTATTAAGCTCTTGGCATCACAGGTGCTCACAGCCAAAAAGGGGAACAAAAAGTGCCAAATGTGTTGACAGGTGGAAAAGTGTTCAGTGGGAGCTGCAGCAGGCTTATGCAAACTCAGTGCATATTGGTTCCCAAGCTGCCCTTTGCAAGGCAAAAATTGCAGCACCCTTATTATGATTCAAAAGGGATTTAAATGTCTAAAGAGAAAGGCAGATGCTCAGTGGAATTTTCAGAAGAATTCAGACATGGAGTTTTGGAAGCCTTACATATACCTGCACCTGGAGATACTGAATATCTGGCTCTTATTCTGGACTATTTAATGGTCTAATGCTTTACACAGTAAAGCATTTTTACCACTCTGCAAGAAAGACAGACCAGGGCATTGAAGAGAGGTACAGCCTGTACCAGCTATTTTTTCTAGCTTATTTCAGAAGAATAAGCTGTTTTCTCTCTGCAGTAATGCTACCTTGCTTGCACTTTAAAGATCAATTCAAAGTACTCTTCCCTAGCGTGAGTTATTCATTAAAGACCTATACATTTTTAAAAGCCCTTTGATGAATACACTGGTTTCTGACCGAACGAAATTCTGCTGGTTGGTGGTTTAGAAAACAAACAACAAAAAATGTTTATTGTTGAATAATGATCAACCATCCAGGAGCCCATTTAGCCAGCATAGACTTAATCTAGAATCGTTATGCAATATAACACGCAGTAGGTAGCATATTTATTACAGGTGATTAGCGCTTGCCTCTTGTGATGCTATAACACAGCATAAACCTAGAAGCAGAGTGCTTCAAAACTTGCCAGTGAATACCCACAAATGCACTATCTGCAGGTCCTTATTCTTAAAAAAAAAAGATAATTTATGCACCCAAAAGGGAATTCAACATGGCAGTGCAGCCCTCTGTCACTCATTCATGAGTTGAATCAACATCGAGGAGCCATAGGATCAGCCATGGAGTGATTTTACTAGGGAAGACACCGAGTGGCACAAATCAATTCTAGATTTATGCCATGCAGTGCAGGGGAGAAGTAATAGGGTGGTCTTTGCTTCAGCAAAGCAGCCTTGGCGTATTCTAATGGCAGTCCTACCCTGATGCACAAAGCCAACTCTGGGGACAGCAAAGTGCAAATCTCCACTATTCTGTACTTCAACCAGCATTAACATTGGCCCAGAGGTCTGCCCTCAAAGGCTGTTTCCCTCTCATGCACATCCAGAGTAAAGACTGAGGGCAGCAGAATTACACCAGTGGAGAACGGCTGTAGTGGTCACACATGAAGAAAGGAGACAAGCGAAAGCAATGGACCCCTACTTCAGGCTAGCTGGAGAGTCAAGCAAAAAGTTCTCCAAATACAGAACTCCTTATATGAAAGGTAAAATGAGTCCTACGCCTCATCCACCTTTCAACTCAGGTTTGCAAAACAATTTGTGATCAGAATTTTACTGAAGTTGCTTGGTTTTGTTGACTATTTCTTGGCAACAGCCAGGAAGTGAAATCCATGGCTGCTTAAGGCAATTTCTTGCTGTAGATGAAGGCCACAAAAGGTCTCCTTTCCAGATCCAAATTGTGTCCCAGGCCCTTCCTTGGGAGGAACCCAGTTGCAGCAGGAGTCCTTTCATGGCCTGAATCCAGAGGGAATGATCTCTACCTCTTAGATGCAGAAAGAGCAGGCAGCTGAAGCCATCGGGTGACCATCCTCTTACTAGCTGCTCTGCCTTTAGCCTGACTGAACACACAACAAAACAAATATCCATACTCACTTCCTGACAGGAATCTTTCCCTCTGCGTTAAGCTGCATCTTCAGCTTCACCAGGCTGTGAAAAAAAACAAGATTCTGAAAATGCACTTGTACAATCTTAGAGGTCCTATTAAGTTAGGAGAAAGAAAAAATATGCAATTGGGAAAACAATCTAACAGTTAACTGAAAATCAGGGTCCTACAACCGTCAGCTTATCCTCAGACAGAACCTGTTCCTTGGGAAGGAGAAACAGGCAAATTATAAGAGCTTAGATATCAGAAAGATTCCTCTGAAACACATGATATAGATATGAGATAATGACATCCCCTATTATTTAGCGTTCCTCAGTGATCCCAGGTTGCCAACCAAACAGTATTACAGAGCCAAGAAAAAGAGGCAGCACTTTGTTGGGGTGAGTGCTGTGACTGCAGCGGGAGACACATTTAAGGCTCAGAATTTCGGTTTGTCTAACACCACATGTGTGTTTGACTGGCTCAAGCACTTTTGTGCCTGTCAGCTGTCACGCAACATATGGCCCCACTACCAACCCCCTACCTGTGCCTTGGGGCTCCTGAGCTGACACAGGACTTGTTTTGGAGGCTGCCAAAGGACCTGGATGCTAAGAAGCCTTTTCTTTCTAATACAGACAGAAAGGGCAGTACAGGAATGTTTCAGAGAACACCGTTTGTCAGAAATCACTTACATTTTCTCTAGGAAGGTGTACCGAGAAGCATTGTATGTGAGGGGATTCCGAAYGATAGCCATAATATCCTCAGCCCAGCTCTGGGAACAAACACACACACAAGATAGAGGCAGTTGGGCATTATGGAACTGCACCAAGAAGTACACAGCAACAAACACTGAAAGGGCATGGACCTGTCTTGATACCGCTGGGCTACAAATCCCAACAAGTGCGCCCTGGGCTTGGCTATATCACCTTCCTACTGCCTATATATACTAGCAGCTGAAACTTCTCCACTGAGTCTTCTCAGCTGTCTGTTTATACATACAAAGCACATGAAGGACAAAAATGACATACTAAATTTTTTCCACTGGTCCTGCTCCATGCAGGGCAGAAATTTCTAGAACTATGGAGGTACCACACCTTACTGGAACATAAACCTGCTTGTTTATAACTTTGCCAGTAACATTGACAGGGTTCAGTTCCCTGCCTTCCCCTCTCCTTTCCTGCTCCCCCCTTAATGCCCCAATCCTTAGTGTTTCCTAGTGCTTCCTTGCCCTCAGGACCTGATACCTTGCCAACATTCTCCTTGTAGGACACAAAGTTATGGAAAGTGAGGTCCACCATATCAGGGCCAGATACAATAGTCAGAGTCTTAAGCAGGAAGGTGCTGTGAGGGTAATCCAAGTTAAAAACCTCTCGGAGCTTCTGGCACTGCAAAAGAAACAGAACAGATGGAGATGAAGGGAGAATAAGGCAAACTGCACCTGAGAAAACCAGGACTCAATCCAAACATTGACCCAAATTCACAAGCTTTTCAGGGGTTGCAAAATTGTTTAATGTGATCTTCCTTTCCTTGGCTTTCCTTATTTTTCATCTTTATTCTGGAGCCTGCATTACCTAGATCCTCCATGGAACAAAACATTGTGACTAACACCACTGCACAAACATGCTGTTTTGGTCTGAGAGAGTAAAAGTTGGAGACTGCTCTTAAAGAAATTCCTTCTGAAACTTCAGCCTGAACTTGCAGACAAGCAGAGGAGTATTTGGCCTGCTCATACCAGAGGTGCGTAACCAGGTTATTGCAGACAGCCATTCGTCAAAACACACGCTAAGAAAGTCTTCTAGATTAGTGTGCTGTAACCTCCCTCCACCACAAGAAAGATGTTGTTTGGGACCCAGAAGGCCTACCAGCTTTAGACCTGGTCACTGGAGAGATGGGCTCTCTCCCTCCAAGTCACATTTTCTGCTAGTTGTCAGTTGCTAGAAGTGTTTGTTTCCATAGCAATTGCAGTATCCTACAGCAATGGCTCACCAGATATTTGTTTTGTTAAGTATAAGGCTCATCCGATTAGTCATGCTTCAATTTCATCACCATATGAAAGTATTTATAGAATTCCTTTAAATTATTTAGCATTTTCTGCATTCCTACTTAAGGCGTCACTAAGCCAAGGTACCCTGGAGTTGTACTGACAGTCGCTATTTACAATGAAAGGATAAAATTCCCATGTCCTGGAATAAAGCACAGCAATTCACTATCTAAAGCGCAGGATAAATCCATATCAAAGCAAACAGGGAGGCTGTCAGAGCACCTGCTCCTTCAGAAACTAAGGGCAAAATTCACGATCTGTGATTGTTAGTAGAGCAGGTCAGACTCAGAAGTTTAACTGGAGCTGGAATCTGAGCTCTCGCTGTATGCGCAAACCTACAGTTAGACATATGGCTGAGTTACTGTGTTTCAACAAGTTAAAACATCAGTAACACCTTAACACATTAGATAATCACATTAACTTCAGCAAAAGAGGTTTTAGCTAAATGACTTTACCTTTGTGTTTGCTATAAACTCAGAGCGCATACAAAGTCAGCCGCTGCAGTTCAGCTCATGTTCAGTGACTTGTTAAGCTGCTACTAACTGGACAATGTCTGAGTCTTTGCAAGTTGAAGAAAGCGAACTCCCTGATCTTAGACTTCCATGGACCTCAATTTAGCCCAAACCAACTATAAACCCCTATATGCAACCATCTGTTTGCATCCCATTGTGATTCAAATGGATGCAATTCCATTTCTGCCACAGAATTTTCTCTTCACATTTGGACTGTAATAGCAGAAACTCCGAAACGGCTCAGCTTCAGGCATTCTTATGTATCTGCACCATGTCACACACAGAGCTGCATATTTATATTATGAGGAACTCTGCAGATTTTTTCCACTGCATTTTTCCAAATTTCTGGAGCATTTGCAATTTTGATACATCTGCAGCAAACAGACATCTTTAGGAAAAACAGGGTGGCCTGGATTATAGCTCAAGATCACCTGACTGCTGTCTCTTGCTTCATAAAAGCAACTCTCCGCAGGGGTAACTCTGAAACCTGTATAATCCAGAAGCATTTGGAAGGAAAGAAGGGGGAAAGCAGTCAGCCACCCAGAAGGTTTGCCTATTTTCGAATAGTTAAGGAATTCCTAAAATGCCTCATTTTTGCTGTGTAAGCAATTTTCCTTTGCAGAAGTGAGCAGCACCCACATACCCACACCTCCTTTCCGTGCTCATAGCAACTTCTTGATGGCGCTTAACTTTTCATTACAAGTGCAAAGTGTTAGGATTTTAAATTCAAATTTAACTTCATCTTGCAAACCCACTGGCGTTTGCTCAGCTTCCTTACCTCTAGTGTTGCAAATTATATGAAGTTAAGACAATAGAGAACTTGTGGTTTATGCTGAACTCATTTCCTGTATTTGTTACAAATCGGCTCCTCCCAGCCCTTCCTCCTCTGCAAGCTGGTGCCGCTTGGCTCTCTGGCAGTTCACGCTATGTCCCTAGCATTAACTAGTTTATCAGCATGAACTTAGGACACCTCCCAACACCTCGGTGAACTTGATAGCTTCACTTTATGAGAAGCAAACTGCAGTGGGGAGAGGAAAGGATGATCTTGTTAGGGATCTAAATTGGGTCATATTTTCCCAGCGACTGACTTCTTGCCTGGCCTTAAGCGAGTCACTCGCTTACTTTGTGCTGCCTACTTTACATGGGGACTATCTCCCTCACGGGATAAATGCAGTGGTGTTGGCATTAACACTGAATGAAGGTGGTGAGAGAGGACCAGAGACTGTGTCCAAGAGCACTGAACCTGACGGCACGTCTTGGCTCTTTCATAACCTGTACTCCTTTAGCACCTTGTGCTGCAGCTTCAGTACTTAATTACTTAGTGTCACGTTGCAGGTAGCCATAAAGGAAAAATGGGAATTGCTACATGAAAAGCAGGACAACCATATTAGCCATGCAAATCAGAAGGGAAACATGCTTAGCAAATCCACTTAAAAAAACCCCAAACAAACAGAAAACAACCCACCGGCAGAGTGGCTGAAATACAGATTCAGCTTGCATTTCACTTCCCACCCTCCTGATTTCCCTAAAATCCTCATCTGTACAAACGAGATTCATAGTCCAGAGAAAAGCAAATTCTCATGCAAATATAAACAAAGAGCCAGGCCTAATGCAAGAGACAGAGAGAGACAGTCCTTTCTCTGCGTGAGACGGGATACAGCCGAATGATAGCCAGGATCTGCCAGAGCTGCGTGCGCTCACTGCACTCTGACAATTTTGTATCTTCGTGAAACCCGCTACATGATGCAGCGCTTGTGGTATTAGAACACAGGACATGACAACAAATCTTCTCTTTTGGAGAAGAAAGGTCTTGTTTGGTTGCCAGAAGGGAAAGGGAGCACCAAGATTATTCAAATGCCTTTGGCTCTGCAGGTAACGCTCACGTCCTCGTCAGCAGCACTGCTCCATCATGAGATTCAGCAACGAGACCGATTGCTGTGAAGCGGGGAGGGCTGTCCTGCCACCGTCTGCACTGCGGGGGCCAGCCTGCCTCTGCGCCAAGCATCTCAGCGAGACAAGGCAGAAAAAATATGCAGATGAAGCACTCTCAGCTCTCATTGCTGCCTTATCTAAAGGAACCGGAAAACGCAGCAGCACACAGATTCGCATGGCACAAAATAACCCGCGGCATTCTGGAATTGAGCAGGAACAGACTGCGAGGGAGAGATGCAGAGTGTGCACCCTCAGCAACTTCTGTCCCTGTGGTCTAAGAGCTCACACTGCAGAAAGATGGGAGAGGCAGAAAAAGGGCCCAGCATGGCAAAAGGCCATTATTCAGATGTGACTATTTCCTTGCTCGGCCCCTGCTCCACTATTTATAAATCCTTTGCAAGCCATGGGCTTCTATATGCTTTTCTCTTGCATGCACACCTATCAGTTTGTCTCCATATGGATTCTTGTGATCGCTCTTCTATTTGGAGGCCTGAACATCAGACTTTGTTTAGCTCCATCCTGTGCTCATGCACATTGCTGAATCCACAGCGTAGCGCTGAGATGATGCTCAATCCCCAGAGCTGCCGCCTTCCCCTGCGATGCAGCAGAACGACTGACCACCCACAACGTGTTTATAGCCCGTGGCTCAGCCCTCTGCCCAGCTCCGAGTGCAACGTGAGCGCTCCCGGCATTGGTGGTTCCTAAACACTACTTGCTCCTACCTTATCATCTCAAAATACGACGCGTGAAATACCTTGGTATAATTTTCTCCCTTGTACGTGTTCAGTTCAGAGCCTGCATCTCTGGGTTCAATAACAACAAAATGTGTATGAGGATGAAACTGTTTTATAATCATGACAGTTAGTCAGAAAATACAACTTCTGTTTTTATGAAAAATTATGCTTGTTTCAAAGCCAATGCCTGCTGAAATGTCTAAACAAAACCCAAGATGAAGCCAACAGCCCAGCAGTCTGGCCTAAAACATCATGTATTTTGGTCCTAATTATTACATTCCCTGTCAGTGTTCTGGAGTCTTGGTGCATCAGAAAAAAAAACAAAACGGAGCAGCTATTATTGTTCCTTGTTACTCAAAGGAAAACACAGAATTGCATTGTAAATAACATCTTGATCTGCTTCGGCATGCTGCTGAACTACATTCAATAGCTTTTTATCTTGTCTCATTTATGTTCAAAGTTCCTGCTAATTCTTATCTTTATTACTCTTGAACATGCGCCAAAGTTCATTCTGCCCTGTCTCTCAAAAAAAATTTCCATGGAGAAAAAACACTGCAGAACACCGAGTAGCTCTCAAAGAAAATAAAGCAACGGGGGTGAGAAGGGGAAACCTGCACATGCATAGAAGAGGTCGTGGGAGGACTTGAGGGCTGTGACATGCTTATGTGCTAATATGCCAGGAGGCGAGGGCTCAGGAGGGGGGCAGGAAGAGAGAGGAGAGTCTTTGCTCGAAGAGAGCACGGCTGTCCCTCACCTGCAGGCAGGTTCAGTTTCAGGAATCATTTCCTTCTGGGCAAACAGCGCTAGCCCTTACTCATTTGGAGGTGGCTCCTATTGCTGCCAGCCATTAGTGACTTGTCCCTTTTCAACGCCACGCTTACGCTGCTGGGCACTACGGGCTGACTAGCTACTCCCTGAACACTTCCGTGTCAGGAAGGGGGTCCCACCAGTCCCTGCCTCCCAGCTTGCAGGGACAATGCTGTGACCTGTACTGGCGAGGGAGCGCGTATGACGGCAGGTCTTTTCAGAAGTGGTTTTCTGCGTGGGCTCTTTGGTTTTATTCTTCTTGCTGGGTATAGAGAGGTTACAAAGAAAAACCCCAAACCTCTTGCTTAGCAGCAGCGGGAAAGTGTTACTGAAAGCAGGTAACTCCCAACATCCACTGTACAACCACCTGTTAGCAGGGAGGCTCATTTCACCTACATCGGTCTGAAAAGCTCAGGGCATGTTCCACCCTCATGCAGCTTGAACCACAGCCCAAAAGCGCACAGTACCTTGCAGAGGAACGCAATAGTGCAGATGCTCTCAATAAAGAACATTCCTTCCTTGTAAATTCCTTCAACCACAATTCAGTAGGAAAACCAGATCACAAGCTTTGCCTCACAGAGGCTGTGGATTTACTATGGCGTCACTTGCAAGGAAGGGGAGAGGAGGGGAAAAGGATGCTTGATTTGTTACTGGTGCTACCCAAAGCTCTTCCAACAGCTGTGATCTTGTTCTCCTTGTCTTAAATATCATCCATTAGCCCCTTCTCCTCCACTTTTAGCCAATGAAACAAGTAACCATTTGTATTAATTTATATCCCACAACCATTCCAAGCCATTATTTTGTAACAGAGGAGACAGCACCCTTTTTCATTCTTCTGCCCTTCACCTCTGACAGATCTTTCTTTGCTTTGTCACACCAGTTTTTCATATTTATACCTTTTTGTAACAATGCACCAGACGTAGCTGCCCTAAGTGGAGGGTGTGGTGATTCATGTTAAGAAATTTTCACTGCTTTCTGCATTCCTTTGAGCAAATTCTGTTCTCAGGAAAGCCAACTGAATACGCAACTGAGGGCTTTAAGCAAGCCCTGCAGAAGCATCATGGATAGTACAGCCATGTGTAAATAAGAAATTTCCAAGACTGGACGGCACATCGCTCCCACCATTTTGGTTCAATGGCCATTTCAGTGCCCACACAAGACCTCCCATCAACCCATAAGAGAAGGGTGGATAAGGAGCCAGCCTAGTGCATTTTACGACATGTTGTCATAGAAATGCCAGAAAAGTCCCTGAAATAAAAAGGGGACTTATTTTAAATGGGTTTCTGTGAAATGCAGAATTCAAAAAGCACTTGGGATTTTCACAGCAGAGGTTGTCATCAAGTGCATCACTTCTGCCTATTGAGAATACTTAATAAATCACTTGGTGCTTGACCTTTGTTTCTTTCTTTGTAAAAAATGAGCTGTAGCCAATTCCCAGGACTGTAAAATACTGTCTCTGGCCTATTACAATGGCTAGAATACAACAGCTACACCAGGTCAGACCACAGATCCATCCAGATGCCTGGGGAAAAGTATAAGAACAGAGCAAATGCAATGATACTTCCCTGACACATTTCTGCAGCTTCCAGCAATTTATGATTCAACAACTTCCTAAACCAGAGGCATTATCTTGCATTTAATAACCCTCAAAGGGCATTTCCTTCTTGTCCTGACTTTTTAAACTCGCGTACGTTTTCATGACTTGTGCAGGAAGGCATCCCACAGCGCAGCGACACGAGGTGTAAAACAGCAGCACCTCCCTCTGCTTGTGCTGAACCTGCCTTTGGAAAATTCCACCTGATGTGTAGCTCTCACACTGGAAGAAACACTGAGTAACTTCTTCATGCTCACCTTCTCCATTCAACTCCTGATTTTACAGCACTCCACAACACTCCTCCACATCCCCCTCATCTTTTTTTTTGCCAGACTACAGTCCCTGCCTACTCAGATGCTCTTCCTACAGTAGCCATTTCATTCTTTTATTAATCTTGCTGCTCTTCTCTACCTTCCCCAGTTCTTTGTCTCCTTTGAGATGAGGACACTAGAAATGCATGGAAACGTGGGTGCATTCAGGGTGTACGCAGTGGCATGATTTCCTACTTCTTTCCTTATAATTCCTAACATGCAACTTACTTTTTTGAGCAAATACTACTGAACACTGAGTTGATATTTTTATAGATTTACCATACCCTCAAGATCTTGTTTCTGAGTAGCAACAGTCAACTCGGAGCCTGTTATTACAGAAGGCTAGGATTGGTTGGGTTTTTTTTCTGTGTACATTGCCTGATTTTTATCTGTACTAAGTTTTATCACTTATTAGATCATCCAGTCAATCAGCAATTCAAGGTCTTTCTACAAATCAGCCCCTGTTTTATTACCCCAAATAACTTGGTACCATTGGCAAACTTTGTCTTGTCTCTATACACCTCTTTTGCAGATCACATATGAACACAGTATGTCACAGGCCCAAGCACTGATCTTTCTGGGAGCCTGCTGGTTCTCTCCCTCTCCTCTCAAGAGACCTTTTTCTTATTCTCCAGCAGTAATTTTTCCATGCAAAGATGTCCTCTCTTATTCTGTTCTTTAAGAGCCTTTGCTTATGATGGGAATCACACAGGCCACCTTCCAATTGTATTGAAAAGATTTAGAGCTAACTACGGAACACAGCCACTGCTTCCCCCTCCTCTTTTGCTTTTTGCTACCCTGGTACTGATCATGAATTTCCTCATTCTTTTCACAAACCTCTGTGCTTTTATTAAAAATCTCTTTTAAAAGGCCATTTTAGTTTTCCTCTGGATATGCAGTCATCCCAAAACTGTACTGTGAATTACTCTTAAAAAACTGGGGTTGGTCTTGTTTCCAGGACAACTCCTGCTTGTGAGTAGGGGCTCATTACAGAAAGATCCTGTTTGAGTAGAAATTCCTTCTGTCTAGAGGCAACTCCGACACTGCGCTTGTGCCAGCATGTTTCTCCTGGTAGTCTCCAATTAGTCTTCCTTAACTAATTGCTAAAATCTAGGACATTTTTCTCCAGCCTGGCTGCTGCCACCAGAAGGACATCCACCTATGGCCTCGGTACTTACGCCATCAATTTATAATCTATATCAAAGCTGAATTCATTTTGTAAACAGGTTATTCCTGAAAGTTTAACACTCTAGAAAATAGTATCTCATGCCTCTCCTTTAAGTTGGCCTTTTCCTTACTGCATTCTGCCTGGAGTGTAGCACCTAGCTCTACCAGCTCCAAATATTTTATTCTCTCAAATGAAAAAAAAAAAACCCAACAAACTTCTGAGAGCTTTTTTTCAAATATTATTCCCACAAAACAAGTTGCAGACAAAGTTTTAGGCTTGTTGAAAACTAAAATATGTTTCATTCTAATGAATTTCCAAGAAGAAATGCAGTTTCTCAGAAGGAATTATGATTTTTAAGAATTGTGTAAGATGGGTGCTAAAAGCACAGCAGAGCTCAAGAACAGTACCCAAGTCATTGTAGTCTTTTGAGAATCATCAGTCTCGGGGAGCTCTGAATAGACATTTTCAGAGCAGTACTAAGAAACCAGCCATACCACTTACACAAAGAGGCTGCTTGAGTGTCTCAGTATATATTGCATAATCTTCCCCTTTCGCGTTAGGCTGAGAATCACCTATGTTACCATATGGAGCCATTACCTTTACTTCTTTGTTTCCTTTTCAGTTTCTAGCTTTACTTCAATTTTCTGCTTGCCTTTTCCATACACGGAGAAGTTAAAAACAAACAAAAGACAGACCCAGAAAAAAGTCCTAACAAGGACAACTTTGCTGCAGGAAGCTTAAATTATAACTGAAACCAAGAACAAAGCCATAATCATGTGCTTCCCTTAGTCTGCCACCCTGCAAGCAATTTAAAATTATTGGGGGGGGGGGGGGGGGGGGAGGAGAAAAAGAAACACTAGTTTTTCTGAAACTACATTTTCTTCCCTTTAAAGGGAAAAAAAAACCTCACCACACACTGCGTTGGAATCTCACTGTAACTACAGGTTTGTAGCTGCCTTGACCCAGCCTGTGCATCTTCGCACAAGAGAGGAACTCTGGTGACTCAATACAGAAGCATCACAAGTCTCCTGCAGGACTTCCCAGTGTAGCTCAGTGAACGTAAAGGCCGGGCCAAGATTAAAGCTAGCCAGATGCATGGCGGGGGGAGAACACAGCTGCTGTGCACAACAGAAAATGAGTCTTTTGGCAGGCACTTGGAAGGGGAATTGTTGTTTTCCCAGCATTCTGGCATATTCTTTCCAACAAGCTCATATACCATAGTCTGCACATCCCTTCTTTTAGGTGTACAAAGGACCCCTGGGGAGGAGTTCAGGGATGAGAGTAAAGATGGCTTTTCTATATTTACACAGTTGTGATGCAAGGAGACAAGGTCCTCTCCACCTTCTTGTAACAGAAAACCAGGGTAAACTGCCTCAGCTTACGCCAAAGCCCTGGGCAGCCTTGCCCTTCCCATATGAACAACTGGCAGAAATGAAGCTATGCACTCACCTTGGGGATTTTGGCAAATCGCCCTACTCGGGTATCTCGGATGCTGGTTATATCCAAAATTTCCATTTCCTACAACAGAATAAAGACAAGGAACATGAAGAAAGACAAAGGAGGAAGGAAAGAAATCCATTACAAAGCCCCCAGAAGCTGCAAAGCAGCTCTCAGCCAGCGCCCTTCACTGGGGAAGAGCCCTCCCACCAGGAACCACGCAGGCAGGGAAACATCGGCTGCTGATATGCCAAGCTGGCAGGCTGGCTAGTGCGGAGGCGGCGGTGGTCTGCAGCGCTGTCCTCTTCAGGGTGAGGCCAGAGGCTCGGTGTGGATTACCGTGAGAGGGAACGTATGACATGCATACAGGTTTATACGGGGAAACTCTACCCCAGTTACAGTCTGTGTGTTAATACAACCCACTAATGTTCTCAGCCTGTCTTTTTGCCTCCACGCATTCAACGTGGAGCAGCTGAGCTGGAAGGCAGGCAGGACCACCTCTTCTCAGGTCACTCCCAGCAGACCTTCACCTAATCTGTTCTGAAGCAATTCCCATGCGTCCTGGTTTCGGCTGGGACAGAGTTAATTTTCTTCCTGGTAGCCGGTATAGTGCTGTGGTTTGGATTTAGCATGAGAATAATGTTGATAACACACTGATGTTTTAGTTGTTGCTAAGCAGTGTTTACACTAGTCAAGGACTTTTCAGCTTCCCATGCTCTGCCAGGTACGCAAGAAGCTGGGAGGGGGCACAGCCAGGACAGCTGACCCAAACTGGCCAACGGGGTATTCTATACCATGTGACATCACTCTCAGTATATAAACTGGGGAGAGTTGGCCAGGGGGCAGTGATCGCTGCTTGGGGACTGGCTGGGCATCAGTCAGCAGGTGGTAAGCAGTTGCATCACTTGTGGTTTTTTCCATGTGTTTTGTTCCTCTCTCTCTCTCATTGTTTTACTTTTTATTACAATTTATTATTTTTATTTTATTTCAAGTATTAAACTGTTCTTATCTCAACCCATGAATGTTCTTACTTTTACTCATCCAATTCTCTCCCCCATCCCACTGAGGGGGGGGGGGAGTGAGCAAGCAGCTGTGTGGTGCTTAGTTGCCGACTGGGGTTAAACCACAACACCATGGAGGACATTCCACAACTTCAGTAGGCAGCCTACTCCACGTCCTCACTACTGGCTAGTTGTCATGTTTATTTTGTTTGTTCTTTTAATATCCAACCTGAATTTCCTTCCTCTGTTACTAATTTGTCTGCTCACCATGGATCTGGAGAACAAATTATACTTGTTGCAGCAGATAATATTATTTTCCAAGATCACAATAAGGAACAACATGGATACCATATCTTTTGGCTGTATCCCCATTTTATTGTCAAACGGGATAGAGATTTTATTCCTAATCCCCCTCCTTTCTGAATCCCTAGAGCAAAAGCTGTGCTGTTCATGACAAGCAGACCTTAAGAGGAGGCAGCCAAAGATTAATAAGCCACACGAATTCAACAGACAAACTACTGACCATACCACACCGTGCTCTGTATCAGCCCATCTCTTGTCTCTGGTCACTGTGCTCATGCCAACCTGCACATGACCTTCACAAGCCTGCCCCAGCTCCCTCTGACAGCCAGCATTTGCCCACCACCCTTCTTGCTAGCTCACACTGTCTGCAGAGTCCCTCAGAGAATAGGAAAGATGCCAGACAAGTGCTTCCCCAAGGATGTAAAACAGGCTGTTGCTCCACTGCGGCTCTCAAATTTGTTTACAGTTTATTTTAGGTGCTAATCAATGGCATTTTCCAGGAATATGAGATGCTCCCCCCTGTCTGGGTTTCCTCATGTCAGCTATGCTTCCTTACCTCAGCCCCTTTCCCAGGTAATTAAATCCCTTGTACCACTAACTCAGTGAAATATCTCACTTTTGATGGGTGACAACAGCTCCCCTTGCCCCATTTTGTGCCAGCGCTACCACTTCTTCCTGCTGTCTGGCTGGAACCCTTACAGCAAAAATTCTACCGCCAGGAGTGGACCTTGAAAGGGGAATGAGAGTGACAGAGACGGCTGAAAGGAGAGCACACTTCTAGAGGGATGTGACAGTCCCCAACCTCGTGACACTGTGTTCTCGGAGGATACGGCTGTGTGGCAGTGCCTTGCCCCCAGTGGCACTGGGGCACAATCTTCTGAGAAGGCAGAGCTCACCAAAACACATCAGGTCTCTTGGCCAGGGCGCCGTGCAGGACTACTGTCTCTGTCTCTTTATCTACCATGCCTCTTCAGCATGTAGGTCACGAGGAGGAAGTAGAGCTGAACCACAGCTCTGCTCTGGAAAGCAGAAGTAAGCCCAGCCTTCCACCTCTAGTCAGCCAGATCTCTCCACCCTTCGTTGCTACTCATCAGCGAGGAACTGAATTMTCTTTCCTGAATTTGTTGCCTCTCTCTCCTCCAGCAGCCAGCATCCTGTGGTTTACCTCCAGCAGTGAGCACAGACCACCCTGGCCTGAGAGGAGCACAACTCACTCTCCAGACTTGATGTAGTCTCTACATCACTACAGTCAGTACTTTTTTTTTTTTAATTAAACTTTCTAAAACACCAACAAGTCAATTAATTACAACACAGGCTGCATATGAGGTACACGTTAGCTGAAGCTGCATACATTTAACTGCATACGTCTAGCCATTTTTTTTTCCAACTGCACCATTGTACTGGTTGGAAGAATCCTTTAGCATGCTGGGTAACAGGGATATCAATACTACTGTTCCCTGTGAAGTCCTTTGAATCACATCTAATGAACTTTGCAGGTATAAGATGCCAGCGTGACAAGCACAAAAAGGCCATGCTCATCTCTCTGGCACGTTTGCAGCTTAATTTCCTGCTCTTTTCTGGAACTCTGAAGATAAATTTGCCATTGAATAAGCACAAGACTCCCAGGTCCTTTGCTGGGGGCTTCCTGCTAAGTGGAATGAGTGTGGTAGCCTGCTCCTGAGTGCAGAACTTGAGCATCTGTGATGTTTTAATCTCACACAAACTTGAACTGGCTATTTGGAGACCAAGCTGTGCAGTCTTAGCACTTACCTTATTCTGATAGGTCCAGTATAAGTAAAAGCCCTTTGGATCCACTCGAAGAATCACAGGAGAAGCACTTGCTGCTTCCTGACAAAAAAAAACACAAAACAAAAAACAAAAACAAAACACAAACAAACAAAAAAAACAACACAGAAGAAAGAAGGTTAGCACCTTACGTGACCTGGAGAACCCATCATGGGACATAAGGTTCCCAGTTCAAATATAGACCCAGTCGGGTGAATCATCCTCTGTGATTTATGGAAATGAACCAGATGATTTTAGTACATCTCCAGAGTAACAGTGTGAGGCTATGGAAGCTGATCTCTGCTGAAGCCTGGGTCTCACCTAACACTATGCATTTAGCTAGAACAACTCTCTTGGAGCTTTCTATACAATGAATTAAGAGAAGAAAGTACCTGTAGATGCAATTAATTGTTTCATTTGAACTGCCTTCCCTCCAAGGCACCTACTTCATTCTATGAGCTCCAGAAGCAGCCTAGGCCAAGTAGAAATAGCATTCATCCATGGCACCTACCATCTAGGTGCTCATGCTAGTTATCTGGGCTCTTTTTATAGAGAATGGGGCCTAGTCAGGAAGAGTCCATCTAATACAGCAGATGAGTCTGCTTTAGGTGGTGATTCTTAAACTCCATGGACTAGCTCTACACAGACCATAAAAAGAAGCAGCTATTTAAACACCCACACAACAGGCACAAAATTACATGAAATTATTCAGGGCTGATCCTGAACGCCATATAACAGGGAGGCCCTCCAGATCACAACCAAAGCATACACCACAAAGGAGACACAGGCTGCTGTGAGGTTGTGTACTTTGCCTCTGAATAATTACACTGCTTCTGCATTTCCAGTTAAGGGCAACTTCACAGACATTTTCAAGACAACATCCATTCCCATCTCACATGCAAGCCTGTGCTAAGAGCTGAATTAGCATGAGCTCTTTGGAGACAGAGATAAAGAATGCTTAGTGCCTCTGCTTGGGCCCCAGCCCATTTGCTCACTCAGTCTAGATGACTCCTGATTGCATTTGACCTCTGGCGTCACGGAAGACAGGATCATAAGGCCTATCGGCCATTTCTAGGAAGGCTTCAACTTCAGTTCAGGAAGTTGAAATACCCAGCTACTGAGATGAAACCAGTAATGGAATTTGGAAGTTGTATTTGTCACTTGGCCCTGGGTTCTTCAGTCTGTTGTTGAACTCATACTTCACTCCAGAGTGTATCTGTATTTCCAGGGACCTCCATTTCCAGATTCAGTATTCTTCATTACAGTAAATTGCCCATGCCACAGCACATCATATGTTCTCCTTTTACTCACTACTGCCTTTCTCACAGTATTAGGGACAATGCTGATCTGCACAGCATCATGCCCATGTTCCCAGAGCTCTTGGTTGACTCCCTGAACACATGGCCACAAGCCATGAAAAGCAGAACAGGCACTGTAGTACTACTACTGAGTATTGTGCCATGTTTCTAGATTAACTTTATCTCCTACGAAGCAGCTTTCCTGAAAGCTAGCTGAGGCTGCAATAAGGACCGCTAACAGCTGGCCTCCTGATCAGGAACGTGGACAGCCATGGGGTGCAGGTAGACTTTCCTAAGGGATGGCTCCTTGCAACAAAGGAGATGGCAAATGCCACAGAAGATGGTCTGGCAGCCAAGCGGGCTGCTGCTTGCACTATGGAGTTCAACTCTAGGGCAGAAAGCAAGTGTTGTCTGGTAAAATCCTGTAATACATAAACTTTCAAGGATAGAAAACAGTTTTGCTTGTACTTAGAGGGCTAAGAGTCAGCATAGAGCCAAATCCATACGCATCTGCTTGGCTTAAGAGGTCAGCTACTACATTGTGCCCTACCCGAGGTTTTGAAAGGGTTCCCAGGCCAGTTCTTGAAATAAACTATCATCCATGTAGTAGGACTTAACCTCCTTAGCCTGGTTGGCAGCCCTAGCTTGCTGGATGCTAAACAAAGCACAGCAGAGAGTTGCTCCTTACCCCAGGATGTTGTAACTAACTCAGTGGGACAGGTTAGAACAGTCCTGCCTGTCAGAGATCCTACTGCACTTTCCTCTAGAGAATACATTACAAATGCTGGACAAGGTGTAAGCGCTATAGAAAAAGTATGGTTTTGCTTTACTCAAGAAACTGTTGGGTACAGTGAAGGCTCCAGTCCAGCCCCAAACTGTACAGGGATGTAAGGAGCCAATCTGATCTACCTTCATTCCTTTGCCTCAAATATTGTGGAAGGAGTTCAAAACTGTTACCAACAGCATGGCCAGGTCAATTCAAAGAGTGAGACAAAAAACTGCAGGCCCATGACCTCTGAAGAGCTGCTTTTATCCTGACCCTCCACTAGCAATCCTGCAGCCTGGAGCTCTTGCCATCATCCTTTGCAGCCTGCTCTAACTGTGGAGTGGGAAAGCCTGGTGAGATGGAGCAACGCAACAGGAACAGCCCACTTGTGGAGAGGGCTTTCATTATTGTCAGAGCTCAAGTCTGTAAACTACTTAGTAGTTAGAGGCAACCTTTTTAGGAATGTTTACAAATCTGTAAACCTTAGGGAAAAATCCACACAGGACTTGAGCTCCCTAACTCCTATGGTTGCAGCAGCAAATAAACACTTGGTGGGTCTTGGAAGCCCAATTTGACTCACCTTGGGTTTCAAGGGAGCCTAACTATCCCAGGAATTCCCAGTGAAGTACTTAACAGCTTCAAGTTTTTGGGAAAATGGTCCCCAAGGACTGAGCACAGAAAGTCAGCAGCAATTTTAGACAAGTTTGGCTACTGTTATCCTCAGAAACCAAATCCCTGTTCAAATTCAAAGAAGCCACAAGAGCATTCTACAGGCAGTGGCCCCACTGGAAAGAAAGGGAAGGCTGCACTTTCCACTGTACCCTGGTGTCATCCTCCTGTTTATGTACAGCTAGTGGAATAACTGCCCAGTGATATTCCAACCTGCATTCCTCAGCATCCATCCTTTCTGTCAGCTGCATATTACATTGCTTTCTCATTTCTCAGTGCCACTGGACCACTCCTGCTTATGCCACACACAAGTGATCTACCTCCCCCGCACATGCTGCCCTGGGATTTAAAACTCTATTCCAGCTTTACGCCCACAAAAGTAAGCACTAATCCCTCCTGCGTTGCTGCTGGAGGCTCCTTCTAATGTGTCTCATTTGCAATACCACATCAAATGTTTCCCCCAGATCTTGGTGAATAATCATAACCTGGCCTGCCCCCTGTTCTATCAACATTCATGCTCAATAGCAGACAATTCATACTCCAGACAAAATGGATGGGCAGCTGCTGTCCCCTTGCTCAGGTTTGTGGGTATTAGGGGAAATACTCTTTTGCCTTCTTAGAAAGCGAGGAGGGGAACTATTACATTCAAATTAACTTCTTTTCTGCTGTTCCACGCTTTCTTCCTCTCACAATGAAAGGCAAACAGAGACTGCAAACCAGGTGTTTTGAAGATACAAGAGGACACCAAGTTAGAGAGAGAAGCAGCTTTTTGCAGCACCCTCTGAGGCTCCAGCACTGTTGAAGCACAGGCCCCTTACTGCTCGGCCGCTGCATGCTTGGTAGCTCACAGACCCACAAGCCGGGCAGGCGTGGGAGGACATGGCTCACCCTCTGATCCACTCCAGCAACAAGGCCATAAGAGGAAGCAACTTGGAGCCTGATTTCCTCTCTATCTGCAAAGCACGGAGAGTCCACTCAGCTCTGGAATAAACCCTACCCCTCACGCTCCTCCACACATGACCAAATGCAGCATATGCCTCTTGCCCCAAGGAGGCTCCCAGCAGTGATTACCCTCCTGAGGGCTGCTTCCCAGAGACAGGACCCTGGGGTCCTACACCAGAGAAGCTGCGCACACAGACCCAGTGGCACACTCCATTTACTTCCATCCTCCACAATAACAAGGGGTGCAGAAGCCACATCACCAACCCCTAACACATATGCCCTCTGTTTTTAGCCCTCAGCTCTCCTGTTCTTCTCAGTTCACTCTCCCTATCCAGATATCACTGCTCTCAGGTACGGCACGCAGCATCCCATCCCCCCACTGCATACATGCTCCCAACCTCCCCACAAACCCTGACCAAAACACGGTATCTGCCCTGTCACCATGCATACAAATCTAGTGAAGCAAAAACCCCGGTACTCACATCATCCCATTTGATGAAGCGCTCACCCTTGGACAGATACTCCTTCACCTCCGGGGGCTGCAGGACAGGGGTAAGCATTGACATTCTGTCCCGCAGATGTGCTCCTCGGCTACCAGAAGCAATAGCAGCTGCACAGTTTGCTCCTCCTTGGCCCCCTCTCCTCTATCTCTGCCTCTCACATGGCAGGGCGCTCTGCCATTGCCACTGTTGGCATCAGAAAGCAAACAGCCTCTTATATCCCAGCCAAATTTAGGAGGGGCAGGCAGGCGAGGACCGATGAATCTGCATTGTAAATCAACAGCTCTCCAAGCAAGCACACGGAGCTCAGCCCAAGGTCACCTAGAGGAAAGCTTGCGATGGGTTGAGATGCCCGCGTGGGCAGTCATGCACACACGCCATCTCTCCAGGAGGGACCTACTCCGAGTTGTACTTGTGAACCGCACGGTTCGTAGCGCTTCCGCAACTGAACTTCCTTAAATTTCTCTTTGACGAAGTGCAGGCATTGCCAGCCGACACTCAAACTATTTCAGCAGATGTGGTTACAGAACAGCTCAGGCTTTGGCTACAAACAGACTGCCCCCTTCATGCGACGGGCCAAATATCACGTAAAATAAACTTATTCTTTGCTCTGTACAGACTCCATTTCTGGGGCCACTTGCTGCACTGTCCAGTCTAACTTTTTTCCTTTCTCTTAAGGGTTCTTCTGAATGTCAACCTGAGAAGTGAGACAGACCAGCAGAGCAGATGGAAATTCCACAGACAGATGAAATAAAACATTCACAAGAGTCCCTAAGAAATGCAACATTCTCCAGATTCACTTGGGTCTACTGCAGAYACCCAGAATGGGAGAGATGTGTAAGGTGGGGATTATAACGATGAAGCTGCAGGGAAGTGACAGAAAGCAGAACAGAAGGTTAATAGCAAACAGGGCAAAAACGAGTCCGTGCTCCTGACCTCGGAACGAAGGAATGACATGTGGACAGCAGAGGAGAAAAGGAGCTGCTGGTGGCAGATGTGAACTGGCTAACCAGAAGGAGAGTGGCTTGTGAAAAGGACTGACATGGGCAAGGTTAATTTTAGTCAAAAAGGCAGAGCCCCACAACTAATTAGAAGTGGCGATAACTGTGCTACACTTGCTCTAATAGGATTCCCAGCCACACGGTGGGATTTCATCCATGTTGTCTCCTATGAAAGTCAAAGTGTGGCACTTGCCATTGCTCAAGAGGGACAAGATACTGTCAAAAGTAGTGCAGATTCTCTGAGAAGGGTGGACAAAGAAACTCCCACTGTGCAAAGGGAGCCAGCTGCATGGTTTTGTTGCTTCTTTCCCACCCCTGACTTACCCAGTTTGATAAGGCCAGCACTTCAAAGCAGACTGGACAGCCGGGGGAAGGCTGACTGAAGGAATTCTAAGGGCATTCTCAAATGTTGGTGGCATGAGGCAGGAGAGATTTAGTGGACCTGTAGCGAGTACTCCAGCTGTAAAAAACCAAAGATGGCAGCAATTATCAGAAAGATGCGTGCTGCAGAAACAGAGAACCCTGAACAAACCTAACATCCTTTGTACATTTCTTTCAAGGGTTTATCTGCCTGAAAACTGGGAATAAGAGAACTTCTACATTTCCAGCTACCATCGAGTTTTCTGCATTTACTAGGATATTTTGCAAGGCACCGTACTTTCCAGGAATTTGCTATCCAAGCTAAGGCTGTTAGCTCTATTTTATTAGGGCAGCAAACTGAGGTGGCTTACCCATAGCTGTGGCTGCTTGGTGTCAGGGCTGAGACTAGGGACATAGGGATCCATCACCTCCAGTCTCATAACCAAGCCACACTCGTGGTATTAAGCTTCCTTTGCATGTGTGTCAAAGCGACACGTGCTTCTTGGGCAGCCAGCTGACAGAGCACTGGGGTACTCCAGGCCCAGCCAAGACAGCATCACCAGGACCCCCCCACTCAGAGAACGCTGTTACTCCCAAGCAGCAAAGCAGCAGATGACAGTATCTGCCCAGATCTCAAAGGCTGAGCTGGAAGCGCTCAGGGACGTCAGCAACAGCCTGGGACTTGGCATAAATGCCAGTGAAACACCAGGCACTGCTGGGCAGGTTTTGTTCTCTGTGCTCTTCTTGCCAGCAGCTTAGAAACAGACCCTGAGGCCCAGGTACATATAGAGAGAGGCCACAGGAGCACAGGAGGCTGCAGCGAGGAGTGAAAGTTTTCTCTACCCTCACCTGATCCCTTCTGCAAGGCCAGAGGAGTTTCAGGGCTGCTTAACTTTAACTTAGGGAGCAGCTGTGAAAAGGATAAAAAGCATCAATCTTAATCAGAAGTGCTGTAGTCCTCCCATCCTCAGCAACACAGAAAGCACTAAAGGAAGGCCTTGGAGGTCACAGCTGTGAAGAAGTGAAAGGGGGGATGAGCTTTGCCACCTGGTACTGCCGAGAGCAGGGGGACTGCAGGTGAGATCAGACAGTCACAGCTACTGGTTCCAGTGGCCCATCTGGTATTTACCACAGTTATCATAGCTTTGTGAACCACGTCTGCTTCCTGCCAGAACCAGGGCCTCGCAGAAAGGCTGCTTCTGTCCTGCATTCTCTCAGACCTGGATATTCAACAGCTTTCTCTGTCTCATCAACAAACCTAAAGTAAGCAAGAATCCTGCCACAGCTTTACTTGCTTGTCACTCAAGGTCAGCTTTCCCTAAGGGATAAAACAATAAATTAAAAAACCAAAACAAACAAAAAAACCAAACACAAAACACCCCCAAAACCRAACCAAMCAAACAAAAAAAACCCCAACAAACAAACAAAAAACCCCAAACCAACATGAAGAACAGCAACCAAGCTAGCAGCTGTCCTGAGGCTGCACGGCGCTGCACAACATCAACTGCCAAGATCCCCGCTTGCATAAAGATGGGCACAAAAGCTGAAGCTTACTTCCTTTTGCATTACCCAGCCTCCTTATCTTTCATTTCACACTCCTTGCTCTATGTGGGAGCTTCTGCCCCTTGCATGAAGGGATGGCTGGTGGAACAGCGATAGAATAAAGCAACAGTCCTGCCCTCTGCTGAAAGCTCCGATATCAGAGCAGGCAGAAGCAGCAGTATTTATTCCAACTGCCCTTTATTTTCTTTTTCCTGCAAGGCCCATCACCCAGTGCATACTCACCCTATATCCCCTCTGTTCAGGGCCCCGTCCCCTCCTTTGCTTTCAGCCCTTACCTTCACCACTGTGCATCCCACCACCCACTACAAGAGTTTTGATATGCAAAAATTCCTGCCCCCCCCCCCCCTTTTTTTTTTTTTACCTGGAGACTCTTCCTTATCTCCCTGTCCCACCTATTCAGCAGCCTCTACCTCCCACAAAGTGCATGCAGAAGCAAGGTAGTCAGCATTACCCTTCAGAGATTTTACAAGATAGGTGATTTAAGCCATGCTATTAAACCACCTTGACTGGATGGCTCCCGAGTTCTAGCAAATTATTTTGTAACCTCACCCCCAACCTATTCCTAGCACGCACAAAATCTGTAAGAAATCTCTTCCAGCATTGTGCCATTATAATTATACTTTGCAATGTGTAATACTGTCCTCTAGTGAACAGCTACGATATTGCACACACGGCCTTTAGCATTGCCTTCAAACACCAGTAATAAATTCACAGCTAAGCAAAACCGAGTTCATCCTGCTGCTCCTTCTTCTATTCCGCCCTCTGAGCCCTGGGAATCCTGAAAGGATTAACACCACCATTAGGACCACAAAGGCCAATGTTTTCTTACCACCCCTGGAGAGAAGAACTGCTGAGTGTGTGTGCCAGGACATATTTTGTGTCCTACTTTGAGCCCAAACCACAAAGGCCAAGGATTCATGAAAGCTCTCAGCTGACAGCATGACTCTTCAACTTGATCTGCAAAGTCAGAGGGCAGTGGACTATGGCACAGAAAGACAAGTGGCCACAGATGCCACAATACCATAAAAGCAGYGAGGTCTTGTGTAAAAAAAGAAAAACACAATCTGACCAACCACCAAGACATTGTTAGGTCCATAATTAACTGTTCACTGGGCAGGAATATACAGTAGGAGTATGTTACGCTTACAGCACTCTGATGGCTTTCTGCGTATTTCCAAACTGCACAGCTGAGTGATGCACACAAGCTCACACGCTAGTTAAACATCCTATACATTACTGCAGTACAAAAATAATCACTGCACAGGGATGACTGACCCATGCAATTCCTAATTGCTAGCAAAAGAATGAAACTTTCCAAGACAGGTCATTAACAGAAGAGGAAGGAGGATGAAGAGCAGCAGCACACCAGACAGAATGTGCCCATCTCCTGTTACCTTGCAGTAAGGGAGCAGCAAGAACAGGAAAGTGAGTTCTACCAAATCTGGAGGTAAATCCATCTAACTGCCCCACTGTTTACCTACAGTATAAAATACTGACCTGGAAATCAGGATACTGGGGAGGAAGCCCTGTGTTGCTCCTGACCTCATCAACTTTTTCTTCCTACTCTACCAGCCCAACTTATTTCAACCACAAGCTGCCTCTTTCTGTGGATGCATTTGCTGCCTGCCGCAGCAGATTCCCAATCCTGGTTGAGACCTTAGTATTGCTGTAGTACTTCTGCCATACTCACATCCCCATAGCTTCTGCTTTTTGCAGTCAGTCTATTAGTTCTACAACCCGGACTTTAGTCACTCCACTTCCCTTGGTTCGGCATAATTTTTTCCACTTGTGAGAAGGTCAGATCCCAAAGCACATTTTACAAGTGCAATCTCCTGTGGAAGGTCCAAAGCAGCAAACCCAGCTGCCACAGTAACTGCATCTGCCCACGTGAGTCAAGTCCAGAAGAACACAGTTCCCTTGAGCAGGTCACAGAGAACAAGACATTGTTTCAGCTGCAGCTCAGGGGGTTTTGAAGATCAAGGTCAATTTCTTAAACTGACAGACCAGGGAGGTAGTACCTGGGGCGAGACACAGACCTAACAGCTTTAGGAATGGGAGAAGTTACGTATTTTTAAGGTCAACATGCTCATTCTCAGTTGAGACAAACTATTATTCCTGAAGCATCAGCCTTCATTGTGAAATAAAGAATGAAGAGTGAGCTCTCTGATACACAACAGCTTCTGCTCGGAGCATTCAGGGTGTAGGAAAAAACAAGATCCGCTGGAAAGAGGCACACTTCTTGCCCCATCCAGTCAAGAGCCCAAACAAGAGCCTGGGCACAGACTCAGGTACTGAGCATGCTTTGACTCTTCCCCTTCAGAGAGCTCTGAGGCAGCCTCTTAATACAGGATTTCCAGGGTAAGGTAGCAGATTAGTCTGGTCTTCAGGGCAGGATTAAATCCATGCTTCCCTGAGAGTAGACATGTCTGCGCATGCGGGTCCAGAAAGATGAGAGCTCTTTGGCTGAGAAGCAAAGGGTATCAGCTTGGTTCCAGCATCAAGCTAAAGTAAGTAATGTGGCCTTCAGCCCACAGATGGCTTTTTGTCAGCACAAACGCACCAAGTTTTCTACATGGATTTAGACAACTGTGTCCATATGCGTAAGCCCCAGTGCACTGACTTTGAAAGGCAAAGCATCCCAGTGAATCCCATTCAAGAGACAGAGGCTCCCATTCCAGACTAGCCCCTGCTGCAGCACTATCCAGAGTCAGGGATTAAAGAACAATAAAATAAAATAAAAAAAGGCTATAAACCTTCTTTGCACTGACCCTACCAGCTGATTCCAAGTTAAAGCAGCCTCAGACTGCTACCCAAGAACCACTCTGCCTACTCAGCTAATGGAGCTGAATAGGTTTCAGCCATGCTCTTCCCTGGCCCTTCCATAAACTTCAGTTCTCCATGTGCTAGACCAAAAATCTGCTTTAGTAATATCCAGCCTCAACCTTCTACTATTCCCCTCCTCACTGCAAAGGCCTTTGCGCACTATATTCCAAACTCTTCACCTCCTTGAGGTGAAATGCACTTGTGAAGCAATGACATATTCAGCTTTAGTCCTGCAGGAAAGAATGCATTTTCCATCAGAGGCTGCAAAGGAAAGTCAGGTAGGTTTGCAGGTAGGTCTACAGCCTCCACTGTTTTAAGTGAATAGTGCAAAATCAGAGATTCACAAGCTTTTTAGGATAAGGGCCACTTTCAGCCCCCACAAGTTTCTCACTAACCTCTAGCTAGATCATTGAAGCTGTTGAAAAAAAAAAAAAATCTCAAAAAGCACAATGGCTCCACAGCCATGGAAGCCATCAAATGAAGCTGATTTACAGCAGCTGATATCCCCAGCAACTGTAAAATGCAGCTAAAGGTGTCTGAAGCTAAAGGGGCAAGACCTCATCCAGGCACTGTCCTTTGATAATCACCTGTGGATGGGACAAGGGTTTTACATCAGATCCTAGAGATGATGAAACCCATTTTTTTTTCACTTTTGCAGCGAGGTTTGCTCTCTTGACACATCACTGCTGCCTGCAATACCACTGTGTACGCAGGCACAGCACTGACTCAGCCCAGTGCCATTAATACACATGAATACGCACACATGGCATGGCCATCGCTTCTTTCCATTGCTGCTCTCCAAGAGACTCATCTCCCTGCCTTACCAGGAAATGCCCTTCTTTTTACCTTGTTTATTGTTATTTGTACTTTTTACATAGCTCTTCTAGCCCTGATGAGTGCAGTCAGTGCAGTATATTTTAAATCATCCCCTGTCTTTCTAGAGGTCAAAATTAGATCTTGAAAATGATTTTTTATTTCATCACATTATCAAACAGGGAACAAACAACAGGCAAACACAAAAAATGACTACAGATTTCTTGGAAAAGAGCTCTCTAGGAAACATTTAACACTGCGTGCAACTCCAGCCATGCTTTCTTTGGAACAGCCAGATAAACATGGGAACAGGAAAAAGCAGCAAATGGAATGGAAATCACTACCAGAGCGTAAGGAAGGTCTCTTACTGGGTCACTCCATGGCATCCAGGGTGTATGAATGGCCAAAGGCAGTAGCATGTTCATGAGCAACACTGACAAACACAAGGCTGGGTGTACTGGTGGGAACAGTGAAGGCTCAAGAAGGTGTATCAGAGGAGGCTTCTGTCTAACGAGGCATGTTCACAAAAAGCAGCACAGCTTCCCAGATATAAACACCAGCTCCGACACATGCCACCTTGTTAGTACTCATGGCATACACAACTGGGTTAGATGTCAGGTTTGATTCCATTCTACAGTTCACCATTTGTGGTCTTTAAGATCCCATTAAACAAGCCACAGCTGGTCCCCAGGCTCACATGACCTTCATAGTATTTTTCAGCTGACAATGATGCATGCACCATGGTCTGCAGAAAATTGAGAAATAATACTGTTACATAATCAAAACCATTTGGACACCTCTGCTGGGAACGTATACATCCAGAAGAGTGGATGATTATCAAACTACTGGATCTGGAAGAAATATTTCCTGAGCAGAATGGCCAGTAGCTTGTAATACAAGATTTATCTGAAGATAACGCAGCATTAATAAGGAATCCCACTTAAGCTCATAGCCAACAAATCTTCCCCCTTTTCACAGGTGTACAACATAGCAGGATTGAATTTTCTGCTGACATTTTCCATGCTTTCTGCTCCTGGAAGCGTCAGAACAGCCTCTCTCCTAGGACTTTACAGCTCCATTTCCAGTCACAGCCTGAACCAGGATGGCAGAAGTGTGAAAGCAGTAAGATGTAACAAGTAAGAATCAGCTCCAGCAGAACTGGGAGAGGTTTCAGGCTGCTATTTTAATTCAGTTAAATGACCCTCCCTTGCATAGGGTTATCAACACGAGTCCAGCACATTTTCCTTATTCAGCTACCAAAGCCAAGCACACAGAAATGGAGAAAGTCAGAAAGTAACAGCTGCTATTGATTTTTTTCTGCAAGGAAAAACTACTGTGAGATCAGGGAGCATTATCACATTCAAAGCAACATTATTTTAACTAGGGTGAAAACCCATGTTAACCCTGCATATAAAAGAATCTATTTGGATCTTTAAAGCAGTTAAAAATTCATGTTGCCTTAGTGTAACTCAGCAAGGACCCAAACTTAAGCTAAGTCAAGCTGACTTTGAAGAACGGACAAGCTGTTTGGTCTAACCGAGAGCTTGGCTGCATTAAGAGCTGGTCCCAAAGAGGGCTGGAGCAATCATGCACAAATGAACTACCAAAAAAGCACCCTTCTTCATCCTGGGAAAAAAACCCTAAAACTATCCCAGATTGAAACAGCAGTAACCCAGGCTAAACCAGGATCACTTGAGCTTCAGGGCTGCATCATGACATTGTGGATAAGGCTTTCCAAGAAAATCCTGTTCCAGTGCTTGTAGCGGCAATCACAAGTTGGTGCAACTCTGAATAAAGTGTTGTCATTCTGCAAACATTACAGGTTGTATTTTCAGACAAGCTATGTCAGTGGTCTCCCACACATACACGTGAGCAAATAYTATGTGTGTGTATATATATATGTGTACATCTGTGTGCATCAGGGAGAAGCACAACTCATACACATTCATTCTCCACACATAAACGTGGGCGAGTTCAGCTTCTTCAGCCCATTAAAACCAGAGGCAAAGATGCACAGTCAGATTATGTGGCCATTAATCATCACTGTCCTATTGCTTGAAAAGTGGTGGTTATTTTCAAAATACAGCCCTCAGAACTGTGTTTGGATGTTAAGTGTGGGTGGGTGTATATGCACATCTCCTCCTTGCAAAATGAACAATGAAGCGCTGATTTTTGATGCTAGATTCCTGCACAGAAACTAGGTTTAGAGTCACAACCAACACAGCACAGGGTCATACCCAAAGAGAAGCTTTTTTTATTTAAAAAACCCCCAACATTGGAGTCCTGCACTTAGTGAAACGAGGACAACTTTCCTCTCCACAAACTGACGTGTGAAACCTACAGCTCAGAGCACTGGGAACCCCTGGGACTGGAGCTTCACATTCCAGCAAATGGCAAGGTTTCTTATGTCAGTGAATGCCCAGGGCACTGTCAAGCCGCCCTTGTCAGCCTTTCCTCGGTTTCAGAAGTGTGCCATGGAACCAACAGGCCAAAGACAATTCATGTTACCTGGGAGAACTCCCTGCCTCCAGAAAGCTGACTGAGATCTGTCGCCACTCAACAGTACACCAAACCGCAAATTACACCAAATAAAAGCAGAGCTTCCAAAATGTTGTGAACACCTCTGCTATAAAGCTAGCCAGGTGGCTCTCCCCACTCCAGAGTCTGAACTTACAGAAGCCTCTAAACATTAAAAACAAAACAATAAATCCTTTTCAGACATACTTTTCACTCTTGAGTTTTCCCACCAAGGAAACATTCACTGTCCAAGGCTCTCCTGCAAGTGGGACATAGCCTTTATACTGTGCAGATGGTTCACAGGATAATAAAATGGCTCAAAATAGGCCTCAAAGTGATAATACAAGGTTGAAATTGCTGATGCACCACTACTCTGAGCTACCAGCTTTCTGCCCAAGGCCTCTATCCTGAGCAAAACCGGACCTCTTGCTGTTACATGTCAAATTCAGCATCACTTTACTGTCTTCCCCACCCACCCTATAACCTCTGCAGATCACTTCCCACTGTCTTGCACTGACTTGGATTGTGCAAACTTCACTTACCGCAGCTAAATAAGAAGCTGAAGGAATTAAGATGATCCCCAACCTCCCTCCAATCTGTTACTAGATTAACAAGAGACAGCACCTTCCCACATAAGACAGAGGAGATTTCAAAGTGAGAGGAACATGCCAGAGGGGAACAGAACCTGATTCCCTGCAGGCTCCAAATGGGAGACTGGAACAACAGTGTGAAATAAGGCATATTTCCTTTAGAAGAGCAGACAGCAGAGCTTGAGAGACTGTCCCCTGTCAACGGCAGAGACATTCTCTATGACAGAAGGTTCAACCCTAGAAAAGTCCTAGCAAAGCTCAAGGACTTCAGCCAAGAAAGAGAGATGAATTTAAACATACCTATTCCATCCTTTAAACATTAGGAGGCAGGTAGAAAGACCTCATCCATCTCCCCCGTCCCCAGCTCACAAATGTGACCAAGGAGACAGAATAAAGTTTAAAAAGCAACACACACTTACAGCCAATAAAAAAGTTACAATTCTTTATGAAGTCTACAATCTGCCTGTAGAAGTCACACTGCCGGAGGCAGACACCAAGAACAAAAACCAGGGCCAGAGTTCAGACAAGGGGGCATATAACATCGTGGTAGTGAATTATGATTTTAGAGTTACACAAGCTAACCTAAGTGGAGTAATCAAGCCACACACCTCACAGAATAAGCTGATCATTTGTAGGGTGTCACATCAGATTGCCTCCTAATGACAGGGCACAGGAAGGAAAGGCAGAGTAGCTGCCTTTGCTGAATCAAAAGCACAGGAGCAACAGGACTGCGGGAAGCCATCCAGCCCATCCCTTGTCCCAAGGCAGGAACAGCTGTGACATTTATCAGCTCTGACAAACATTAGTTCAGAGAGCTTCAGGAGGCCGCTGTTAACAGTGGAGACTCAACCACCTCCCAGGCAATCCAATCCAGTGTTTCACTATTCTCAGAAGCAAGATCTGTACAGAGGTAATATCTTAGGCCAATAATCTTCCCTTAATTAAGTCTTCTCTGTCCTGAAGCACTAGATACTATCCATTGACTGTGAACATGGGAAATCAATAATACAAGTTTATTTAGCTACATCCTTCGGGGCCCTGGGAGAGCAAACAAACATCCCGTTGCAACAGGTAGCAGCAGAATTCAAGCAATGCTGTTCAGTCAGGTAGGTGGAACACCAAATCTTCAACGATCTGCCTCAGCACTTCGGTTTTCAACTAAACACAGGTGTTAGGCAGTAAGCAGCAGGCTCGTAAGTAAACRAGTTTCCTAGTGGACCCTCAGACAAGAGAAGTAAAAAATTAGAGAAGCTTATAAACAACAGGATCCCGAAGAGTATAGTGTTTGGACTGTCATGGGAGAAAGGCTAGCTGTTGAAGGGCTATACAGCTCTCCTTTGTGGGCAGCTCCAATCCCACGGTGCACCATGTGCCCTCGACTCCGTTTGTCTTGGGTGAGCGATCTCTTTTGTGTTCTTTAGGCAAAAATCTGAGAGAAGACTAATTTGCAAGCTTTGTCTAGTGTCTGACACATTCACTGACTTCACAAGACCTCTGAGCTCTGCAACCCAGAGCTCTCTTTCTACACCACAGGAGCCTGCTCAACGCACAGCTTGGTATTTCTGCTAAAACCCAGAGGACAAAAAGAAAATATCATTATTGCAGCTCTGGCTTCCTGGCTCTCATTTGCCTTTACGGGTGGTTGTTAGCAAGGAACTAAGTTTAGGAACAGAAGGCACATGCCTTCTGGCAGCTGCCTGCACTTGAACAAAAGGACCTGGAGAGAAACTCACACCCATTTATTTGTTCACAGTAAAAAGAAAAGCTTACACCTGACTTTGCCAAAAGCCAACAAGACTTAGTATTTAATRAAGACAAGTCTTGTCTTATTCAAAGCTGAGACAGCAGAGGGCTTGGCATCGAGGAGAGAGCCTTAAGAACACTGAATTTCTTTAATAATGTGGTAGAATTGTCTTCTGTGAAGGGTAAGCCTACACTGCAGCCAGGAGGCACACTGCAGCCTGAATAAGCAATGAATAAGCGCAATGGGGAGATGAAGACACTAGGTTGAGGGTAGAACGTCTCTAGAATGACACAGTTCAGTTTGAAGACAACTACAGAGCTGTAGTTCTGAGGACTGAAGGGGAGGGGAGCAAGAGAGTTGGAAAGGAGTGTAACTCATGTTGAATTATCTATTGCCACATTTTCTAGCTGGAGCAGCTTTAGTTTCTCCTAGAATCTACATTCAAATGAYACAAGKTGTACTGGGATCTCAACCACACCATGCTCACTGCCTTTGCTGGGACTGCTTCCACGACTCCACTGCATGTCCTCAGCCAACCCAGTCTGCCAAGACCTCCACTGACAGAAAAAGAGCGGTATTAACTGTTGGATTCATAAACAGAGTTTTGGTGAGCAAAGGAAAAAAGCAGCACCAGTGAAAGAGCAGCAATCATTTGCACAGAGATTAAGAAGGCTTGGTTTCCTTCCCAGGAGAGGGGAAACTAATTTTGGGGACATAGGACTAAGATATGCAGCTATAATTGCTTTTTATTACACTGATACTTACCACCTCACTGTTACCTTCTGTGCCTATTTCCTGTATCAACCTGCTGACTCTTTTAAACATCCTTTATCAAACTCAACATAATATACACTTGAAAGCCTAGCAACACTGGGGCTCTCATTTTTGTCTACCAACTTCTGGACACTACAACAGGGTCGAGTTAAGCAATGAAGGAGGACGTAGCATCTCCAAGGACTGACTTAAAATGTGGGAAGACAACATGGACTAGACAAGCATCAGGCAAGAACCGTCAAGGCCTCATTCAGCCCCAGAGGAACTGCCCGCATATGTCAATCCTCTCCCCCAAAATTCCAGAACTGGAATTAAGGAAGAGCACAGGGAGAGGACTTGTGGGAGGTAGTAATTCATCATCCTTTCACCAGAGGCAATGATGAATCGTATCAGTGGCAACAACAGAGATCACAGACAGCATAAGGGTTTGGAACGAACCAATTTCTGCACAGATCGCTTGAGGAAGAACTGTGAGTGGACACAGACAGAGCCCAGTGAGGCTCTGCCTCTGCCCGTCTCTGCAGCATTCAATAGCACAAAGACAAAGGCCAGCAAGAACATGAGTACAGACCGGCAGCTGAGAGGGTGGGTTAAAAAAACAAGCTGAAGATCTAAGAAATTGTGCTAGACAAAAGAGGTCCAAACTCAATCTTAAAATACTCTGTAGCACAGAAATGAAAAGTCTCTGACCTCAAAATAAATAGCTCAGTGACATATGTAAAGCAGAGGAAAGGTGTGCTGAAGTCACAATCAAGTTACAGAATTTTTTCTTTTAAACACAAAGAAGACATGGAGCAGCAGCTGCTGAATGAAATATGAGAAGCAAGGGGAGAAGGGGTTGGAGCAAACCCATCACCAAGAGAAAACAGCCTGAAAAATTAGTAGAAAATCCATTTTGTAGGAACTGCTATAAATCCACATCTACCACTTAACTTAAACATACACAGCCCAAGGGAATTTGTGTATAGAATCTATAGAACAACACAGAAGATGCATTTCTATGACTCAGGAAAACTTTGTCAGTAGGATGCCATCAGCTCATGCTATTCAGGTGTATGAAATTTAACTTCAATGAGAAGAATGCAGTCAGGTGTAATATATCAGGGCAAGAGAGATAAGGGGGCCCATAGAAAAGTCATAATACCTGCTAACAAATGTTTCCTAGACATACCAGGTTACAGCAACATTTCATGGAAATTATTTCAGGAGGATAGAGCTGTAGTTCAGAATCAGTCAGAGTCACTTGGGTTGGAAGGGACCTTTAAAGATCATGTAGTCCAATCCCCCCGCCTTGGGCAATAAGCCCACTCTGCCCTGAGCAGGCAGTGAAATCACTGCTACTCTTGCCAGGGCTGGCAAGGCAGCCACAGTGGGATCCACTCACTCCTGTATCTACTCTGCATAGCCATGATTTTTATTACTATAGATGAGATTTGTGCTGAGGCCAAAAGGCAGAGGATCTCCAAAGGCAGCTGGCAACACGATGCCACACCCTTTAGCTCTTCCATCCAGGCAAAAGCAGGGTCTGGATACAGAACATCCCATGTCTGCATAGCTGCTCTCTCCCAAAAAAAGTTTAGTCCCCAAAATTCCTTTGCCCTTGTAAGAACAATCAGCCAGAACTTTTAGTCAACACAATCCACCTTTTGCCAGGAATTAGTTATTTTGAAGTTACTCCATTTTATTCCCTAACATATTTTTTGCCCCCATAGTCTTCCTCAGAGCTGCAGGCTCCATACTTCTTCCAGCAAAAACTCAGATGTTTTCCCTTTCTCTCCCAACCCTCCACATTTTTCCTGCTATTGAGAGTAAAAATAAAACGCTACTGTTAAAACTCTGCCACTCACTTCCTCTGATGCCTTTCTGGGTGACATCCATTTCTCCAGCTGCTGTTAGCCTCTTTCAGAACTGCAGCTCCTTGTAAACGAGAGGTTTTCTGCTGAAACACACCTGACTGGCCTAAGATTTAAGGGAGGGAGAAAATGATTGTAAAAGGAGCAACTAATTCACAAAAGTCAACATCTTGCACCATAAAGGAAAAGAAAAGGCTAATCCCTACCCTACAACAGTGTTTCAGCTGTAAGTAAGCCAATATAATGCTTTTGTGGGGGACTAACATACAGGGAGCAAGGTCAATCAAATCCTAATAGCAATAGCACAACTTTAGATTATCTCTGCAGGTTTGGGATCAGCCCGATTTAAAGGGAACAAAAACAGCCTCTCTCCAGAAGTTGCTGCTTAGCCAGGGCATCCCTCAGGCTTCACAAAAGCTGCAGGCAGCATCACGTACCCACGGCTGGGAGGCACCAAGAAGTAACTTTCACCGAGAAGAGTAAAGCAGAGGGGGAGATTTCTGACCTGCTCCTCCTGCACCAGGCCTCTGCCAGAAGCCTTCCTCGCACCCACCCCTCCTCGCAGCACTCCCTGCGCTCACGCAGCCCTCCAAGCAAGCCTTAATTTCGGCCTGGCTCGGTGGGATACCGCCCGCCCCGCAGGCCCCGGGGGCTACCCGCGTCAGAGCCCTAAGACGCCCTCACCCGCGTACCTACCAACCGCCCTCCGCCCAGAGCTGGCCCTGCGCACGGCGGCAGAGGGCAGGGGGGCTCTGGCCGGCCGGCCCACCGGGATAACGGGGCCCGCACGCCGCCGCGCCCAACGGCCGCCATCCCCTCCTCACACACAAACGCCCGCCCGCCCGCCCGCCCAACGGCCGCCGCGCGCGCCCCCTCAGGAGCGCCCACCGGCCGCGCAGGCGCAGCAGCCACGCCCC
>JAYKAV010000433.1:790731-912294 GCA_035582835.1 Phoebastria nigripes | reverse complement strand
TGCGCGGGAGCCCCTGAGGCGGCCGTCAGCGGTCACCGCCCGGCCGGCTGGGACGAGGAGCCCGGCGGACTGCGGGGGGCGGCCGCGCTTCAGCCCGGGAGGCCGGCGCCGCCCCGGGGGGCTCTCCGCCGAGGCCGGGAGGAGGGGGATGCGGCGGCTGGGCTCGGCGGAGGATGGAGGCCGGCGGCGCGGCTGCCCTCGGTGCGATCGCTCGCTCGCCCCTGCGCGCCGGCCGCGCTCGGCGCTGGGGAGGCGGCACCGCGACCCCCGGCGCGGACGAGCCCCGGAGAGCTCCGGCTGGAGACTGGCCCGGCCCGGCGGTCGGCGGGGGAAGGAAGTATTTTTACTTGGTAGAACTGCGGTATCTTTTTTTCCCCCCGTTTTTCCTCAAAAGGGAATTTTGTGGCTTCGTTTTTTCCCTCACCAGGGCTAGCTTCTCCCTTAGAACCTGCATTGAATTCCTGCGCTATTTATGCCCGTCTGTTACCTATAAAAGGATATCGGTGTCCAGAATTCCTCACTATTTACAGGATCAGCTGGGAACAATATGAATTTAGAGGCTGTAATCCATTGTTTAAGTAAAAACAGTTTTGTTTAACAATGAGCATAAACTTATTTAAAAACATGTGAAAGGTAAATTGACTTGTTTACTATATTAAAATATTTTCCCAATATGAAAGTCTCTGTAATACAGTATGTTCTCTTTGGCAGTGGGAGGAGGATTTGGGCAGAATGTCAAACTGGAAGGACTCTCTGGGAAGCAAAAATGGTTTGCCCGCGGTCATGGGCAACTGTGGCATATAATGTTGTTGATTCATTTGTCATTGGTCTCTGTAGGTGGGGCTGGAGAAACCTCCATACGTGCCTAACTCCCGCTAATTATGGCAACTAAGCACTGGTGATGAAAGAAGGTTTGATCTTTCCTGACAGAAGCAGGTGGAGCTCTCGCGGTGGGCGCCGATGGGCAGCTGCGGCGGCGTGCGGCGCAGTGTGCTGCAAGGTGCGTCGTGGCTTGTACACCCGTGCTCTTGCCTGCATGGGATGGCTGAGCTTACAGACCGTCACGGCACCTCGGTGGCACCCTGGAGCTGGTGCCATCAGGAGGTAGGTCTGTCCCGGCCAGCTCGTGATGTGACCTGGGCAGGCTCTCCTCCCAGCTTGATGTCTTCCTGCCCTGTAGTCTTCAGAAACGTTCTGCGTGGCCCTTTGTTCATGAGCAGTGCAAAAAAACTGGCTTTCAGTGATGGTGAGATGTGGGCTGTCAACTAGGAAACTAAGACCTGTGTCATTCTGAGCAGCTGCTTCTCAGATTGATGGTTTCGGTTGAATGCCTTAACTGTGAGGCTGCCAGGCTATTCCGCGTCCCTGTGAAATGGTCCCTGGAGTTCAGATTTCTTCTGCTGAGGGATAAAAATGTGCTCTGATGTGGTGTATGTATTTCGGTTGTGCAAATCACGAAGGTATTGTAAAATATGGCACTTGACTTTTTTACAGTTGGGGGGGGGGAAATGGCCGTTTCATGCCTAAATCAGTATGCTTTGGCCTGGTGGTGTCRCGATAAGCCTGTGTCAGCTGGGCATTTCCTTTACAGCATCTGTTAAAGGTAGAAACCAGGAGCAGAGGGCTTCCAGAAAGAAATCGGGCAAAAGGAGGGAGTGGCTTGGGTGTGATCTTCCACCCTCCTTTTCCATTTTCTGGAGAGCATGCAGGAAAGTCTGTATGTTGTTAACGCGCTAATAAAGAAGGCTAGCTGGTGGGAAGGAAAAAAGATCACACTTAGTCATTTTAGCCAAAAGCGTGCATGTGATCATTGCCACCTTGCTGCAGGGCAGGTAGAAGAGCTGGTGAAGGAGCTGAAAGCCCAAAGCTGCTGCTGTAGCAGGTGGCTGCCCTGCCACCCTGCCACCTCCTGAGCTGCTTCTAAACTCTTCCGATTTACCCGCTGTAGTGGCAGGACTGATGGTATCCTGGCAGCAGCACCGGATCGTAGCTTTGGCCAGACGGGTGGCTGGGTTTAGCCCTGTGTGTGTCCGGTCTGTAGCAGTGGGTGATTTTGTTCTCTTGGCAGTTCTGCCTGCAGTGTGTTGATGCCTGTTCGTGGGGCTGCCCCACGTGTGCAGTAGCTCTGGGTCCTGGTGATAATCATGCTGTTTGCTCTCCTTGGTATACACCTCTGGTTGTAGGGGGAAAGGCTTTCTGCAGCTCTCTAAGGCAGGAATGAGTAAAAGAGAAACAAAACAGGCTCATTGCTTGGTGCCAGTTGAGTTTAGTCTGTTTCTTGACTCTGGTACTAAATGCAGAACCAGTTGGGAAGCATCTCTGGGAGGGAGCTTTTGTTTAACGTTTAAAACCTTTGAAGATAAATAAAAGCTGGGTGGAATTACACAGATGCTGGGATTTCTCTGGTCCTGGCCTGCAGCTCAGAACTGTTGAATCTATAGTGGCTTTGAACAGTATATCCAATGTATGCTGGATGTTCATGGACTCCCGGCATTTTTCACTTTAAATACAATTGCTCTCAGAAGACTAATAGAGCATGGCTGCGTAGAGCAGATGGAAGAGGAAGTGAATTGAATTAAATGGGTTGCATGGCCCTCTTCCAACCTGTCATGTAACTGCGGAGAGATGCCTTGTATTCAGGAGCAGGAACAACTTAAAGCTCTTCACCTGGTTTGTGGTTTTGGTGGCAAAGGATCTTTGGGACAGCGACAGTGTTCAGATCCGCTTTATCAAAGGAAATAGACCCATTGCTGATGGTTGCCTCCCTTTCTGGTGCTAAAAATAGTTGATGAGCCAGTAATAAGATGGTTGTGGCTGTCTTCACTCCTGTATGAAAGTGCAGGCTTGATGAGTTCCCAGACTGTGTTTTTGCATCTTCTCCTCTGCTGACAAATTGAGATTTAAGTGAAACACTTCTATTTCTGTACCTGTTACAACTGGCTTTGGAGCATCCTGTTATTCACCACTGTAGTACTAAGCGTGCAACGGGGGGAAGCTTTGGCTTGTAAAGATGCAGAAGGATTGCGGACTGCTGGCCTAATGGCCAGGGAGCTTTAGTGATTTGAACAGCCTTGTTTTCCAAAGCCCTTTTGGACCTAGATTCTGCAGCTAAAATCTCTTCTACGTCCTCTCCCTAGCCAGGAATCACAGTCCTCCAGAGGAAAATATGTTCCCCTTGAGGTACTACTGTTTCCAGCCTGCGATGAGCCAGTCTCTGTGCTTGTTACTCTCTTTGTGGCAGACTGTCCAAGAAATTGGTGACTAAGTGCACTTTGCAAACAATTTTAGTAACAAAAATGGTTTGTCTGGACTGGTTTCTAGGTATAAGCTAACTTTTTAAAATTCAGGGTACTAGGGATTTCTTGGGAAGTAGGTTGGCTGCAACAGAAAACAGCTGGATTGTCATCTTGGGCTGTGAATTTTTGCATTATGTTGCCATCTTTGTACTGAGACAGTCATCTGCACCTGAACATAATTTTTTAGGGCCCTAAAATGGTGCGGTCACCAGTCTCAGGTAAACCTGAGGTTTAAAAGGCAGACTGTCTTGTTATCTGCTTCAGCTCCAATTCAGTCTTTCCCTTCATTGCTCCTCAAAAAAAAAAAAAAGAGTTCACTCAGTGTAATTGTATCAGGTGAGATAAGGCACAGGCTTTTGTGTTGCTTCCTAGATAAAAATTGCTGTAACCTCGTGATTTGCAATGTTATTTCCTTGGAATTGCTGGTAAGGGTTATTCCCTTCACACAAATGCTGTCCTGCATGTTACTTGCCACAGAACTGTGTCATATTTCCAGTGTGTGCAGATCTGTGTGAAAGGGAGTTCTCTGAAAGTCAGTTTGGACAAAGAAGATGATCAAAGACGAGTGAAATGTTGGGTCTTAGGCCCTTTGCTTTAGTGATTTAAGGAAGTTAGCAAGAGTCTCAAAACTTCGAACTGTGGGATGCTCCTGTAAAAGCATGATGGCTGTAAGGATATGGTTGGAATAGTGGCATCTGTGCTTCTATTTTTTTCCTTCAGTTTTTTATTGATTAAACATGCTAATAATTCTGTAATGCCAACTTTCCTCCAAGCTTGGAGTCTCTGTATCATTTAGGGCCTGAGCTCCAGATTTTTGTCCTCTAAGAGCCTTTAAAAAATTGTGGCACAGAGAACAGAAGTCGCTGTACATTTGTGCTTCAGGTGCAACTTAGTTCTGAAACACGGTGACAGAATGCATTGTTGTCAAGTGTGAAGGGAAGGTAAATATCATGGTAGCTTTGATTTTTCCAGTTCCTAATCACAGTAGCTGCTTAAGAGGATGGAGAGAAGACCAGGTCATGTTCTGCTTTTCCTTTCTGACTGCAAAGAGTCTCATGAGGGAGGAATCGGACTTCATGTGAAAAAATTTCTGCTAATACTGCCTCGTCCAACTCTCACATGACAGTGGTGACCCTCCAGCACTGTATAACGCTGCCTCTGCCTAGATCCTTACAGAAGGATTTGAACTGCAAGCTCTGTCAAATGGAAGCGCTCCCTAAAAGGAAGAGTAATAAGTGAAGAATTATTAATGATGTCCAGTCAAAGGTGTATCTAGATCAGAGGATGTTTTCTCAAACCTTCTTGGTTCCTTCCTTGCATGTAGATGCCTTTGGGCTTACACCTATTTATTAACATATACTACTTGCCCTCTGCCTGTACAGGCTGGTCTTGTCCCATTGAGCTCAATTTGTTCAAGGAGAGTGCATAGATATAACTCACGTGCAGAGGACAAGAAGGAAGGGAAGTAGCAGGAAAAAAAGTTACTGGAGCATGTAATATGCTCCAGCAGCTGGCTCACATTTTCATCTTCTAAAAGCTGCCTTTTCCCCATGCATGTTCTCTCGTGGTCTCAACTGATGTAATGCATACCATCTTAATCCCAGGTTCTTGGGACTGGGCTGTATTTCTGACAAGGAAGGTGGTGTTATTTTTACTCCAGATCTTGACTTAATTCACAAGTGTAGCTGAAAAGCAGTCTTGTGGTGTAGTGTTGATAACAAAATCGGTGGCTGCTTCTGGGCATCAGGGAACTCCTCCGGAGAAGTCAAAACTGATCTCACTGGGCTGCTCTGGAAAGGGTTATGCACGTGTGTGTGTGTGTTAGCAATGGCTGCCTGCGAGTCCTGGAGGTGCTGAATTGTGTGGAGAGGGGAATGGTGTAAGAAACAGTTGTACCCAAGCTGGAGCATAAAGCTAAGGAGGTGAAGCTTGACTTCTGGCTATTCCGCCTGTGTTCGGAGGCGGTTTTGGGAGAGCTTCGTATCTGGTCAGCTGTTGTGTTGCTGCACTAAGCTGGTGTGATCAGGAAATGGCTGCGGAATTCCCAATGCGTTAGCTTTGCCTGCCGGTAGCTGCTGAGTCTGTGAGCCTGTGAACTGGTCGAGCTGTTGTTGTACAACCATTCCGAGCGAAGGCAGCAGGCAGTGTTTTGAACTTCACAGCAGTGCTGTACCCTGCTCCCGCTCTGTGCCTCTAATTGACTTAAAAAGCTTTCCGCATAACTTAAAAAGCACAAACTACTGTATTACACACTTTAAATACAAAAATTTCTGACTAAATGCCAGTTTAGCTTCAGGCTCCTATGCCATTTGCAACCAATTTATCTGGAGGGGAACTGGTGTGGAAAATCAGTGAATGTTTCTGTTATTTCTACTTCTAGACTCTGTATAGGGCTTTACTTGTTAGTAACCTGTGCGGTATGCTTCTGCTGTAGGTATTGGACTTTTTGAGATAGGAATGGAGAGCTGGAACTGCTGTCAAGATTTTATGTTGTTGCCTCCTGCAGGAATTGGCTTGGTAAAGCTTTGGAAACTGAAGTATCTCCAACTTTATCCAGATGTATTTTTGTCCTTGGCATGAGTTTTTTTTAAATTGATCTCTCTATACAAGAGTTGATTCACTAGTCTAAAACTGATATCAAAATTGATTTCAGCTACAGAGTTGCTGTGTTGAAACTGATGGTAAATTTTGCCAACTAGAAGAGTGTCTAGCAGCAAGCTGTTCCTTTGGTTTAAAGAAAAAGAGGTTTTCTGCCTGAGAATCACTGCTGCTTTCCTGTTGTCTGGAAGAGCTAGAATGACTTTCTCAAAATCCCTGAGCTACCAACCACTGCTGGGAGGAAACAGGTACCTCTCTAGGCAGATGAATTTGCGATCTGCAAGCTGCCATCGCATTTGCTTGCAAGAAAACTGCTGTGGCAATGAGAAGGCTTTGATGCCTCTATGAAAATGTGAGCCTTGTGTTACGATGCAGGCTGTCATCACTGCAGTGAGCTTTTTGGGTGAGTTAGCTGAGCGAGCCCAAGAGTTAAGCATTTTCCTAAGGGGTAAGCGATCTGAATTGGAGCTGTTGCTCTAAAAAGCAAAGATTACTGATTCAATTCAGAAAACTCTACATGTGGGACTGAGAAACACTAAGAAACTGGAGCTTTTTCCTCATTACAACTTTTATTTCATATAAATAATCCCTCTACATCAGATTTTTCAACTTTTCAGTCTTTTCTCTCACTGTAAAGAAGAAACAACTAGCCACAGTTTTCTGAAAAATTGCAATCCAGGCACCAACCAAAGTGCATTCGAGCAAAGTGGTAATGAGCAGGAAAAAATTACACTTAGAACAGGCACTATCTGTACAGTCTCATCCCAGGAGCTTGGTACAGACTCAGTCCTTCCTAGGCATCATTAAATGCAAAGTTACTTGGATTTGCAGGAGAAAAAGAAGAGGGAAATGGGGGGGAAGTGTCAGTTTTCCTTTCAAAAAGGAGTCTAGGGTGATAAGATACAGCAACAATTGCAGTTGGGTTTTTTATCTCTACAACTAAGTGCTGGACCGGGGGCAACATAAAAGTTTCTGTCTACCTGGCTGTGTGCCTGACTGCTGGGCTGCAACAGGCTCTTGATCTGAGACTATTTTGCATGGACTGTGAGGCAAGCCAGTTCCTGGTATATGCGGTAATGACTCAGTCTGACTGGACAAAGATTGACATCAGTGACCTGATGTAAAAAATAATAATAAATTAAAAAATTAAACAATTGTAAGCAAGTTTTTGAGCCAGTCAGATAAGGAAAATCAGCCTTTAACAGTGATGGAGAATCTCCAGCACCTGGAGCAGTTTTACAGTCTGGCTTTTATCTATCTTGTTATCTGTTGGGTAAGTCCAAATAAAGCCAGTCTGGGCTTTGGTGGGGTGAAGATGTTTCTACTAATAAAACATGAAAGCTGCACACTCTGTTTCTGGCTAATGCCTGGTCTGAACCCGTAAACTCTCCTGAATTTGGCACGTAGAGGAAATTCCCAGGCTTGTCCTTCACGTGATAGGTACTGTGGATCTAAGTTATGTGGAAAAMCAAAATGTTTATGTGTGCAAATATTAGTTTATTAAAACAGCGTACAGTATTTCAGTCCACACATGCCAACCTTATCACCAAGGCAGTCTGCCATTTTGGTTAGCAAATGCATCCTGCAATGAAATCCAGTAAATCTCCACACATATGTCTCTGCATGTACACTTACTCCTGCATTGAGTTTTAGAGCAACGCTTCAAAATGAGGGCGATACCCTCTCTGCTCCGTCATTCAGAAGTCAGAAATGTTGTGTTATTCCTTGTGCCTGCTTTCTGCCTTCTCTGTAATTGGTAGCCGTATTTCAGCTAGGTCCTAGTTTGCTGTGACTCCAAGCAGCTGGCATTCTTGCTCATTTATGCTTGTAAATGCTCATCCAGATCCTTGATTTGAAAGGTGTCTTTTAAGGCCAGGTCAAAATGTCTGCATGGCAGCTTCCAGGGGAACTGATGCCCTCTTATTCAAGCACAAGGCTATGAAAGGCACAACCAGGAAGGTGAAAGCATTTGATGGGAAGCCTTAGACCTTCAGCTCCAATTTGGCCTGGGTTCTGCTGCTGACTCCTTTGTGCAGTGTGGTGGTGAAGGAAGGTTATTGCATTTGTGCTGTCGTCCTCCTTGCCCTGTGTGGCACRTAGAGCTGCAAGTATCTCCAGTTACTGTAGCCTTCCTGGTCTTATGAAGCGGGCATGGTGTTTTGCTGAACTGCATACATACCTGCTCAACCTAGCAGCCACCTTCCTTAGAAAAAAGCACAGTCTCCTGATGTGCTGATTCAGCCTCTGCTGCTTGTGCCCTACTACATCTAACAGGAGGAGGAAAGCAAGCTTTTAAAGGACGAGATGCTGTGGTTGATGGGTGCTTGTCAAAAGCACCTGCGCCCCACAGCGTAACTCAATGCTCCATCCCCTTTGTGCCCCACGACCCATGCAACTACCGTACATCTCTGCCAACACTTCAACCACATACAAACCTCTAGTACGAGAGCTGCTCTGAACACTACTTTTTCATCCATCTACTGAACTACAACATAACGCCTCTCACCCTGTCTCCTAATGCTCTGTCAGTCGCCTGCTCCCTGCCCAACGGCAAGGGAGAGCTCACACAGCCCCTGCCGTCCTCCYAGCATTGCAGTTCCCTGCCAGCCTCTGGCTGGGGGAGGAAATGGGTGGGGTGCCCAGAAACCTAAATCTTAACTTTATAACAGAATTAGTTATTAAATAAAGTGCATCCAGTAGACATTTCATTGGCTTGCCACACAGCTGCAATATAGGCAAAACAAATACAAAAGAAAAGTGACGGTGTTTTCTTTGTAGGTTGGGAGCGTGTGTAGCCTTCCCTGCCCTTTGGCATACKGATAGGAAAGGGGGATGCCGAAACTGTGAGCAGGCAGTGGGGGGRGTGATGGGGGGCCCCAYRTGTTGTGAACGGGTGCTGAAGGGCACAGGGGAGGTGCTGAAGGCTGATTTCATAGAAGGTCAAAGAGTGAGGACAAGCTTGTGCTCCTCTTCTCATCCACCACCTTCAGCACATTATCCTGTGAAACAAGAGCAGAGACAGCAGCGGGATTATCAGTCTTTAGGGAACTACTGAGCAGTAAAATAAAAATGTCTGCTGAGTTTCAACCTGACCTTYCTGTATGGCTGCGGCTGCTTGGGGGGTACCACCACCTACCTGCCAAATCTGATGGGAGCAATGCGGGGGGCTCCGCAGCCCAGGGGATGAACTGAATGTATCAGTCTGGATGAAACACACTCCCAATCTTCCTCTGGGTTAGATAAGACTACTTCACTCTCTCCTTTTCTCTCAAGAACAATAATCTTTACATGTTTTTGTGTGTGCTTGTACAGCACCTGGAGCAACAAGAGAAGGGGCTGATTTTGGGTAGGGCTTTGTGTCCCTCTCTTGTGAAACCTGCCCTGGGGTTGCAGCACTTGTGTTCGCCAAGGGCAGAAGGGTGTATCAGCTTTTCTCCAGTGAAAACGCTAACCCGTAAGTGGAACCTGCTGTCCTGTAGCTGCCTCCAGACCTAGATACGTTGATTTTAATTGGGAAAGGCAGACTTTTTTTTTTCCTCTAGTTGCCAGATGCTTGGGTGCCGCTCAGAATTGCTGAGCTGGCATTTTCCTGCATCCATGTTTAAATCCACAGATCTGCCTTTTCCTGATGCAGCTTTCAGCACCCAATGCTCCCAAGAAAGGGCAGAGGGGGGGTATAAAAAGAAAAACAGATGAAATACCATGAAGGCCAGAGAAGCAATAGTAAGCTTGGCTCGCATAAAAAGGAAACCTAAAGGAATCATTTAAGGGGACAGCCACGGATATCTAATAAGGAACTGCACTGAAATCATACCCGAGGTACTGAAATAATCGATGCTATGTACAGCTGAGAGGAGATTCTAAGACTGTTGCTGGAGACATTTTTCATTGTCCGGTGTGTGTGCAACGGACGGGGTTGGCCATATCCTGCTGCTGAGGGGGTGCTCAATGCTGCAGCAGCACACTTCTGGGATTTAACACTACTGGGAAGGGCCAGGAAGCAGATTTTCAGAGTTGCACTTGGTGGTCCAAATATTGTAAAATAATCTGTTTTACAAGTCTGAACTGACTCCAGAGCTAGCTCTGTTTATTTTTAATCTATTTCATTATTAATGGTTTCGAAAGTCTCTTTGACAGCTCTGTGCTATTAGTGCTGGTAGACAATTCTCTTTCCTATTTTGCAATATTATCCTTTCCATACAGACACCTTCTTTCTGTGCATGMGTGAGTCTTTACAGCCAAGACACTGGTGAGCTTTAAAGTCATTACTTCTCTTAGTAATTAGACATAGTGATTAGCATTTCTCTCATTTCACGCTGTATCCTCTTTTCCATGCATAACTCAAGGGCCGGTCAGAGATTTAGCAAGCTCTGCGCTGGCTTGACAGTTGTGAGTCGGGGCTCAGGAGAGCGATGCGGCTGTGTGCTGCCTTTGACTCTGCCATCAGCAGCAAGGGGATGCAGTGCCAAATTTCACTCCATGTGTCACTGTCACATGAGAGGATTAATGCAGATCGCTGATGGTCTGTCTCAAAGGCCCCATCTGCCTCACATTTCCCAGCCTGACGGAGCCTGGCTGGACGTTCGACATCACTGGGATGACTTTCACAGCCGAGCCAACAACAGTCCGTTGTAGGACCTACCGGTTAAATCTCATGTCATGGGAGTGCGTGTACATGAAGTCCCTAAAGACTGCAGCTGAATGTAGCTGATGAAGTCTGGCAATTTGGCCCTTCTTCCTTCAGCTGAGATTAGCACTATCCATCCTCTGCTTGAGTTGGAAGACACAATTTTGTTGGGTCTCTCCTGGGGCAGGTCCAGAGTTCCCAGAGACAATTTTGTTCTTAGTGGACCACTCAGACAGTCTCGTGAAATACCACAAGGCAAACTCAGACATGACGCGTAAGGACCATCTGTTAGACATCATTATACCAGATTTTCTCACTTAGCTTTTTTAAAATGGATATAGATACCAGCTGTTCCAACATACACTGTAAGGCCAGAAAAAAGACCAGTAAGATCATGAGACATCTTCTACCTAGCACAGGCCATTGGACATCCCTGAATTAATTCCCATTTGAGTTAGAACTGATTTCTTTAAGGGAAAAAAAATCCTAATCCTGTCTAGATTTGCCACTGGTAGAAAAATTATCACTGCAACCCTTGATGAGCTTAAATATGTAAAGACAGTCTTTCGTGGAGATTCCTGTTGGAGTGGTTTAAGATATTCTCATTCTCTACAGTCTGTCTGTTCCTTCGCAACAGCAGAGCTGGCAGAAAGGAAGATGTGCCTGTTCCCCTTGCATGGCAGACCACAATGTGGTACATTTATCTCTAACTCCTTTTCATSTGAGGTTTACATTAAGAGGGTTAACACAGGTGGCTGAGGTATGGGCACGTGCTCCCTTCTGCCAGCTCTGCGATAACAGCAACAACCGCAGGCTACAAGAGCAGCTCCATTTTCAACCTTTAGAATGGCAACGGCTTGCCTGTCAGAGCCCTAAATTATGTTTAGACTTGTTAAGCTTCAGTAAGTAGCCATAAGGAAGTATAGGTGCTCCAATGACTAGCTTTGGTCTGTGACTCTCAACGCATTAACAGCTTCTAGTAGTTCCTTCTCTCCTCAAGTCACCCTGACAAACCAGAGACAGAAGCTCTTGCAAAGTGCCAGAGAGATTTAGGAGTAAAGAGCCTGCATTTCCAGATGGGATGTGTACGCTAATTCTTTTGGGTGTCAGTGAAAGCATCTGCTTTGACAGTGGTCACCAACTTTGACAGGAGCATACACAACTTTGTCATCAAATTCATCCTGTTGCGGTCACAAGCACTACGTACCTAATCCCTGCCAAAGCATGCTGGTCAGGCCAGCCTCGAAGGCGACAAGAGTTCAACCAGGGCATGCTTCCAAGTCATCTGTCCTCTGACAGGTAGTAACCTTTTTCTAATTTTCCCATATTTATTCACAGGCTTCTTCGATACAGTGATTCTTGCACCAGCATTGTTTCCTGGCTTGAATGTTTCTTCTCCTTCACTGGTGTTTACTACCCCACTGTATTTATAGAGATCACAACTCCATCACTGTGCCTTCGTTTTGCTAGACTAAACAACGATTCCCTGAACATCCCTGGAGTCCTTCCCTCTGTTTCTTCAGTCCAAGTACATTTCTGTTGAACCATTCTCACATAATCCCTGTGTTTTCCAATGTTAATAGTATTTTCCCATGTTGTGCCACAGGAAAGGCTTTCCGTCACTCCAGAAGTACGAAGGTAACTGCATTAAGTCCTGTATTAAGCCATATCACTCCCTAATTCTGCACGAGGACTAAACTCTCCGCTTTGGTGGTATGTGGTGCTAACATGTGCTCTGGGAATTTGAAATGCCCATACCATGATGGTGGGCTCCAGAAGGTGTTGTGGGCTGCAGGAAGGACCAGCGAGGCCGATGCTATTCAAATCAAGCCCTTGAGACCTCAGCCTGCCAATCCTAGGCCAACTTCCAAGACATAACAGCAGATGGTATATTCTTGTCTCTTGAACCTTGAGGAAACTGTATGTTCTTCGGTAGCTCCATAACTATATTGAGAAGTGTTGGTTTCTGCTTGTACTGCTTCCTGCACCAACCTTTAGCACTGGTTTGCATCAGAAAGCTGACCTATTCTGACCTCCTCAATCCTGCAGCACACAGGCCCTGCCTGCCCCACTCCTGTTTACGTCAGCCAGAGCTGCAAGGTCAGATCCCTGGAGCTGCTCTGGAAATCCACCCCCAGCTGCATTTTCTCTAAAGATGTTAAGATTAATTTTCTCAAGAGAATTCAGGGAAAAGCTTCTGTGGTTTTTGTGTATCGTTTACTTCTCTGGGACTTGTTGGACATTCTCCAGGGATTCCAGTCCTGCACTTCGGGTAAATATTTATTCCTTGTTATTTGAAGCAAAGGATAAAAGCCCCACCACACTCTCCGCACAGCATCTCCAACTGGTTTGAAGGTGATTGAGATTTTTAGTGCCATAAATAGACATTAACAGTGGAAGCCGTGAAACCCACATGGTGGCTGATTGCTGCAAGGAGCTGCTGTTCTGCAGAAATGGATAAGCAGCATCTGCGGTGGGGAGTGAAATCTGCACATTAATGTGTGTGGGACATGGGCCCCAAAAAGCCCAGGAGCAGGGCAGGTGGAGAGCACATTGTTATCACTGAGTACTGATGTCTACTGCTGCTACAGATATCTGCTGTGCTTTGGGACATGTGAGATCCGTGGACAGAGGGCATGTCCCTGGCATCAGGTGAAGTGACCTGGTACAGGATTTTCTACTTGATGGAAATTCCACAATATAAACTTTTTAATGGAAAGATATTTTTGCATTCCTTTCGGGGTTGAGAGATTGTATTTTGCAAAATCATACCATCTGTTTCAATGCTGATTTTCCAAAAATTGCACCGTATCAAAACTGAATCATCAGTATTTAAAAACATAACATTAAAATTTTCTGTTTTGAAAAGGTTTAATGAGGGCTCCAGTTTGGGTTTTATGAAATACGAAATGTTGAAGCAGACACATTTCTGCTACATGCATGGCATTTGTCAAATCTGTATTTTTCACAGAAAAAAAAAAAAAATCTCACTGGGAAGTTACCTGCTATCTCCTGGCAGGAAATTATTAACCAGTCTTGATAACCCATGATGGCACATCCCTCCAGATGCCTCTCCTTAAGGCTGGTCATATCTCATGTGGGTCCCGGTTACAATAATCGTCTTCCTTTTTTGCTACTAACTCTCTGTCGTCCAAGACAGTAGTCATTCAGACTCTGTATAATTTGGATTCTCAGCACAGACTTCTCATGTTTTCTACCAGGCACTCCAGGGCTTTCCCTGGTATAATGTCCACTGGTTACATGGACACAGAACACAGTAAAGGTTCCCAGCTGGCCTGGATTTACCACGACAGAGCTGCTCAGTACCTCCTGGAGGCTTGCATAACAACAACCCATTTACCTTGCCACATGAAGTCCTTCATCTACAGAGAACTTGTGTTACCATTGTTCTCACACCACAGGGTGAAAAACACCCCCTCCTTCCCCTGCTGCAATGGGATAATCTTGTAATTGTGTTGGCCTGATGTCAGATCAATACAATTAGGCATGGATGTCTGCAATTCAGTGTAAGCATCAACTGTTAAAAACTATACGCGAGCCACCAGCCCACAGCCTCTAAACTGGATTATGGGCCATTCACTCAGGACTACCTGTTCCTTAAAGATTATACTTAAGTGGTGAGAGGAAGCAAATAAGTAAGGTGGTTTGGGCACCTGAATTCATGGCACTAGACACAAAAGAATAAATAAACTTTTAATTTTGCATTCTAACAAAAAAGTGCAGCTCTTTGTTTAACGCTTGATCTTATTACTCTTTCAGCTTCCCGAATGATGCTCTTTTCCTGATTCTTGCTAAACCTAGCTCTGCCCGATAATGCTTTTTAGATAGGCCGAAAAAGGCAGAATCATTAGCCTGCCACATATGGTTACATTCATGAAGGGACTCCAGCAGATGTAGTGACTTTTCCCTCGAGGATAGCTACACCTATCAAGTCCCTTTGTGGGCCATATGCAATGGCTTTGCTGAACGCAGGTTTCCTATGGGTTGCATTTTGGGCAATCCTTGCCCTAAAACATCATCTGGAGTCAGCTGCAGGCATCAGGCTCAATAAGCCAAAAAACCAAATAGGAAAACCCTGCCAAGGATTGAAACGCACCTCAAATGGGGGCAATCCTGAGGGATCTGGTTCCAAAGAATTGCTGTGAAATAACACTTTAGGGAGAATTACATGAAAATAAAGTAGAGCTTTGCAGCTTTTTATATGTACCGTGGTCTAAAACTAATCTGTCTGTAGAGCACTAGGAAACAGAAGCCAAGGGAGAAGGGAAGTGACTGTTACCAGCCGGTGGTTATTTATGACTGCCATCTGTGTCATTATGCAGCCTGTCATGTTGATTTGGGAACTTCAAAGCAACAGCAGGAATAGACACGAGACCTTTTCGCTCCAAACACACTGACAACTTAACCGACTTGAGCCAAATGAGCTTTTGCTTTTTTGGTGGTTGTTGTCATTGTTGCTATTTTGTTGCTCCTAGGAACCCTCCTGTCATGCCACGCAGATGAACTGTTCTGATTTTGCTGAGCTAGTGCTAGAGAAATCCAGGTCTTGCATTTTTTTTGTCTGCCAAGGGATGTTCCTGACAAATTGGACACAGGGAGCAGACAGTTAAAGACAGGTCCCTCTGTCTTCCTCTTGGCTCTTCTCCCTACTACAAATAAATCATAGCAGAATTCACTCTGTCTGCAAATGATCTTGTTTGGGAAAGCCAACCCTGATAGTGGCCTGTCACTGGTGCAAAGGGAGAGGTCAAATTGCTTCAGCAGAGAGGAGGTGACAATGATGCCCTAGAACATCATTAAAGACTAGCAGCCAAGCAGCACTCATGCACTCATTCTCTAAATGCTCTTGCAGTCGATGGAATGGGAAAAAAAAAGAAACAGGAGAAACCCATTGCTGAGATGGGGGACACAGAAACTGCTGCACTGGCTCACCGTGGCACCTGCATGGGTGCCCTGCCAGCGAGAAAGTCAGAGGGTTCAGAGGAAAGTGCCAGAAACCCTCAGATGAAACAATTACAGAACAGTGTGCTCAGAGAGGATAAGTCATTATGTCTTTGCTGTGAATTAGTGATTGGTGATTGCTCTAAGGACTAAAAAGAATGAAAATGCATTCTCTCGGTGTAAGATTTCATGTAGCTGTGCCTACTCCTGTGATCCTAACACAGGTCAGCACTGCCACTTTTGGTTAAAGGCCGACTCTCCCCAAGTGACCTGCCATCCATATCCTGCACAGGGCTCCCCTGAAATCTGAAGCATCTCCTAAATTACAGGAAATATCAGACAAGGAAAGCATCTTGCTTTAATTTGTCTGCATCAAAAGGTGGTATCTGATGCCGAGTGCATAGTTTAGGCGCACCTGGAAACTCATCTTAAACTGTTTGGGAAAGAGAGTAAAATGAGGCAGGAGCATGCTCCTCTGGGGGCATGATCAGGCAGGGGAAAATGAGCATTGCAGATAGAAAGGAGATAGATGGGAAGGCAGGCAGGATGAAATGGTAGAGGGTAACTGGGGCACCAGTTAACCCCTCATTTTCCCCTGGCATCACTACACTTGATGTTTCCCAAGCAATAAATATTTTCAGAGAGCATATCAGTCTCAAGTTCCAGCTTAGCCAAGCAGGTATGTGAGTGCTTAAGAGCAAACACCAGGTTAAGTTGCCTTCTCTTCTCCAAGACATAAGGCTATGTTTATAATTAAGCCTGCCATAATGAATTCAGTGAGGAGTGATGGAGTAAAGAGCCATGCTGAAGTGGACTCAGGGCCCTATTAACAAACCATAGGAATCTCCATTGCTGAGATGAAAGAGGACTACTGTAATTTATTGTTTCCTCTTAGTTGGTGTCTAATTAAAGTTATTCTGAGTGAGAAAAGTAGTCATTAATTCCTTCATCCTCTACTTTGGGGGGATTTTTGGTAGATTGGAAAGGCATGGCATGGACAGTAAACTCCTGCTATGTGCATCCAGGTATCTCTTAACATTTTCCTAAATGCTGTTGGAATTAATTTCCCTCACTTGAAGGAATTTTAGTTCAAGCACAGAACCAGCTCCTGCTGGTTCTTGGTGGTTTTGTCTTTTTTAAACAGCTGTAACGCTTGYGCTTCTCCATGCCTTTTGTATCGTATTGGATTATAGTGAAAGTCTTTTTGTTAGCAGCTTAACCACTTCATCCCTAAGCTCATTTGTGCCTCTGGGATGAATACTAAGCAATACCCGGTGGCAAGCTGCTGGGTCGGGGTCTGAAGAAAAGCCTGCTGGAATCAGGGAAAGGCACTTGGTGAGGGCGATCTGCCTGCCTAGCTTTGAGCAGCTAATTGCCTGAAGTGCCCATTTATGGAATATAGCTGCTGCCTCTCTACTTAAAGGATAGAGGCAGGAGTATCCTGAGAGCAATTCAGGTGTTAGGCAAGCTGGATTGCGTTCTGGAAGTGCTCATGTCTCTCCTTGAAAGAGAAACAAAGCCCAGATCTTAAGTTAGGTGCCTCTGTGCTCGGCCTGAGTTAGGTGCAGTAAATTGCAACCTTACTGCCTAACCTGGTGGTAGAATCACATCCCAACTTATCCGTCTAATCTAGCACCTGTGGGTGTGATATCCTGATCTGTGTGTGACATTGCCTGGAAAAAACATGTTTTGCAAAGATAACTGCCAAAGAGCTTCTACGCTCTCTCCTTGCCCCTTCCTCCTAATTTCTACCTTATTTTTCTGCCTATCATACTTTGTTCTTTCTCCTGGCTTTTCTTGTTGTGCATTTGCCTTTCTGGAAGAAACTTCTTTGCTTGAGTAAAACCTGGAGCATTGCTACGTAACCAGATCTGTTCTTCCTCCTTTCTGTTTGGTTCATAGGCCTTTTCAACAGGACCCATCTCACCCTTTGTATTTATACACTGCCTTGCACATCAGTGTTATCACTGCAACATATATAATTYAAAGTAGCATTCACAGATCTTATACTGGGAAGAGAATCCCATGTGCAGTCGACCTTCTTCAAACTACTGTCCACAAGGTGGGCCTCAATAGCTTTGCAAGTGCTTTGGGAAAGGGACCGTGCTGACCTCAAGTTATTCTAGTTGTGATCGCCCTAGAAACAGAAATAAATTCATCCTGCTATCCTTTCTGAGGTTATCCCTTCCCAGGAATAGTTTCAGTTTGTGCCCTAACTAATTCATGTCACCAACGAGACTCAGCAGTCCAGTTTTCTGTCCAAATTTTCCTGTCTGACTTTCCATTGTTTTCCCATCCACTCCAGGGCAGGTCTTTGTGATGCACAGATTTAGACTATTTGAGGGATCCGTATCACTGTTAATTAACACTTTTGGATAGTTATCTGGTATGATGCCGTTACGGCCACAGAAAATGGAGTTGTGGATCTGTACTACGACTGAGAGCATTAACAGGATAACAAACACACCATGGGGAGTGGGGTCAGGAACTCACCTTCTGTCTCAGGCAAGCCGATAAAATCTTTGCTAGTTGAGAGTGTCCCCACTGTCCTTGTCCTTGCAATCCTCAGGCTGGTCCCCTTCCCTGGACTGTGATTTTGCCGTGTCCTCCTCAGACACAACAGTCTTGTCAGAGTTGGCTTTCCTTGGGGGCAAAGGCTCTCCTCTGTGTTCAGTGCCTTCAGCATCTTCACCTCCTTTCAGTGCAAGTGTTTGCCCCTGAAGGGCAGTGTCTTGGGTCACTTCCTCCCCTCTTTTGCCCACCAGCTGTCCTTGACCTGCATCCAGTCTGTCTCCCACTGCTGTGTCAAGCTTTCCTCCGTGGCCGTTTGAAGAGTCCTCAGTGGACTCCTGTTCTGAAGCTGTGTTTTTCTCTAAGCCAGCTCCATCTAAATTTGCTCCCATTGGCAATGACGAGGTCTCCTCACTGCCATGCCTGGTGGCTTGCACAGTGCTTGGAAGGCTGCTCTGTGAAGCAGTGCTGTTAGTGCTCTCCTTCTCCTGAAAGATGTCAGCAGTGCCAGGCTTCCCATTGGCATCTTCTCCAACGCCTTCCTTACTTGGCTTGGGCCCTGGCTCTGAGTCACCTGTGCTGGCCACAGACACCTCCATGCTGAAGCCCTTCACTCCTCTCCGCTCCTCCTTCTGGCCATTGTGGGCAGACTGGACCTTTCCACTTCGTAGCCTTTGTGATGAGGAGGCCCCGTGATCTTGGAGGCTTGGCTGTTTCACCTTCTCCTCCAGCTCAGCTGTGCAATTCTCTTCCACCCCCTCCTCACTTCTGCTCTTCCGCTTGTCCATACCAAGGCTCCTCTGAGAAAAGGAGACATTTAGTTCAACTTATTAAAATATTAGTATATGGTATTCCTTGTCTATGATGGTTCCCAAAACTTGGGGAAAAACTTGCAGAGGCCATTAAAGGAAGTAAAACGATGTAGGTGGAAAAGAGAAGTGTTCAGGGACCAGAATAAGTGGAGTTGTGCTGACAGAGGGTCAATGCAAGAAGTGAAGTTGCTCTCACATCATGCCATCTGGAAAGCGCTAACAAGGGGTACATTTACCCCAACATACAGGTCTCCCAGTTCTGCACTGGCGGAGAGCCTCCAACTTTCCTGACAGTGCATGTTTTGAGAAAACTCAGCAGCCAGCCTTGACTGATGAACTCACCTGGCCATCAAGGTCATCCTTCAGAAAAGATATGTCCTCGCCTTCTTTTGCATCCCATCTATCAAGAAAAAAAAAATCAGAATTTAGGCCTTCAAGTTCTCATATGGCAAAGCCACTCTCCCTGCCTGACACCTGGGTAGGAATTTCTACCACGGCCATGCATTCCTTGTCTGAGCCCCTTGGCCAGGCAACAAGAGATAAAGGTGGCAGACATAACTGGTCCAGTTCCTTTTGGCACCTGCAAAGCACTCAGCCCATCCAGAGACACTCATCTGAGACCACTAAATCTTAATGAACTGGTTGTTATAATGCTAAATGTAACGAAAACATAAAATCCAATTGCCAGAACAGACATTTGTCGTTAGACTAGTAAGATAACACAGTTTGCTTATGCTGATGTCTGCCACAGTCTTGTCCTGCTTGCCTGACAGTGCCCAAGCGTCCCAGATCTCCACAACGGCAGACATAGAGGCAGACGGTGAAGGATAAAATTGCTTTGAAGTAGCTTGGGAGATTGGAGATGTGAACACGTGCAAGCAGACTGCAAGAATGGCCATAAGGATCAGACTGAAGGTCCAGCTAGCCCATGCTCTCTTCCCCTCTCAGCATCACTAGCAGATGCTTAGGGTAGAGTTTAGAAAGAGGGCAAATGCGTTCAACACCTCCCCAGTACCCTACCCAGCTTCCAGAAATGTGCAGCTCTGGGATTTCCTGAGCCTGAGATGGTATCTCTGTGTTGAGTCATGCTTAGTAGACAGCCTCTTCCAAGGATTTGTGTAAGTGCATTTTGACCCCATAATAAATTTACAGCAGCTACAACATCCTGTGGCAAAGAGGGCCACAGCTTAGTAAACTGCTTTCTTTTGCTTGTTTGAATTTGCTAGGGTGAATATAAATCTGAATTTGCCCATTGTCCTGGTTTCAGCTGGGATAGAGTTAATTTTTTTTTTTCCTAGTAGTTGGTATAGTGCTATGTTTTGGATTTAGTATGAGAAGAATGTTGATAACACACTGATGTTTTTAGTTGTTGCTAAGTAGTCTACTAGTCAAGGACTTTTCAGCTTCCCATGCTCTGCCAGGTGCACAAGAAGCTGGGAGGGAGCATAGCTAGGACAGCTAACCCAACTGGCCAATGGGGTATTCCATACCATGTGATGTCATGCTCAGTATATAAAGCTAGGGGAAGAAGAAGGAAGGGGGGGACGTTCGGAGTGATGGCGTTTGTCTTCCCAAGTAACCGTTACGCRTGATAGAGCCCTGCTTTCCTGGAGATGGCTGAACACCTGCCTGCCGATGGGAAGTAGTGAAGGAATTCCTTGTTTTGCTTTGCTTGCGTGCGCGGCTTTTGCTTTACCTATTAAACTGTCTTTATCTCAACCCATGAGTTTTCTCACTTTTACCCTTCCGATTCTCTCCCCCATCCCACCTGGGGGGAGTGAGCGAGCGGCTGCGTGGTGCTTAGTTGCTGGCTGGGGTTAAACCACGACACCCATGCAGCGCTACTGGGCAGGGAGGGGTCTTAGTAACTGTTACCTTCTCGTATGTGTGCCTGGTGAGTTATATCACACACACACAAACATTTTATATATATACACACATATAAATAATATACACATATTTCTCCCTGCCCCATACTCTTAAAACACAAATCACACACACGTTTGCACATGTTAATTCTTCTCTAGACAGACTCTGCTGGGCTACTGGCCTCTTCATTTGGCAAATTTGGGCCAAGATACAAAAAATGAAAATGCACACTGAGGTGATGGCAGAGTCAGGCATTTCCAGAAGCAAGTGTGTTACAGTGACCCCATGTGCCCTTCTGAAAATTGTGTGGGAATTACCATCACAAGCTCCACCATGCAATCACATCAAGCTGCTTCACACTGTCTTTTTATCTAGCAAAGTCCTTAGGGCAGGAGCAAATTGCATTTGCAAGCACCTCAAGGCACTCTCAGAGCATGGAGCTGGGTACGGTGTCCTTAATAAGCCAGAAGGCGAAGCAGCTTGGAGCAGTCTTATAGGGCTTAGAGACAGATCCAGCACCCAAACCACAGCCAGTGAGGTCTTGTCCTGAATACAAGGTAGGTCCCCACCACCGGCTGTGCCAGCTCAAATCTCAATCGGCCCCTTTTCTTGGAAGTAGCCCCCACCACTGGGGTTGTATTTTCAGTGGTACCCTGCAAGAACTCTGAAAGTCAGGCTGTATGGGTAGAGCTCATCATACATAGTCAACCGTGTTACATTTCAGCATGGGCTGCCCTCGTGATCACTTCCAGGCTGCCCAGGGAAGTGGTGGAGTCACCATCCCTGGAAGTATTTAAAAGACGTGTAGATGAGGCACTTAGGGACATGGTTTAGTGGGGCTTGGTGGTGTTGGGTTGACGGTTGGACTTGATGATCTTAGAGGTCTTTTCCAACCTTAATGATTCTATGATTCTATGATTCCCCTCTGCACTCAGCACTGATGCTGATGGGACTGATGACTGCTTTCCCCAGATAGATATCTAAAAACAGATGAATGACTTGCTGGCTGCAGGTTTCTGCCTCTCCCTGCTCTGTCTACCACTGCATGGCTCCTGCAGAGCCAGCCCAGAACAGACCACCCCCACAGGTCTAAAGATAGCCAAAACTAGCTAGACAGCAATTTTGAAATATTCAGCATCTCCACCTGACATGTTCCTCCTCCCCATCATTACTGCTAACACACCAGAGTGTGTTATTAATCACTAACATGCAATGAAAATACTCGGCACATTCCCTAGCATGGCTAGTGCTATCCCATGATAGATGCTTATATGGGAACTTGGCTCCAAATTCTATATGGGATAAGGTGCTGCTGGAAGTGACCACCAGATGCTCCAAATGGGTCTTACCGCTGTTGTTCGGTTGCTTGGACTTAAATGGGAGAGGAGTCTCCAAGTGATAAAGGGCAGATACAAATGAAGGTAAGGAATATTCAGCACCCCAGAGGCTCCCTGAGCTGAGGTTTGAAATGATAGGAAAAGCTTCAGGAATGGCTCTTCCCAAAGAGAAGCAGTGGAGCAAAGGATGCTCTTCCAGCTTCAGAGATGAGGTTACATGACCAGAGAGTCACAGGATCCCTTCTAGATCAACAGAGGACACAGAAGATGCAATGAAGAAGAGATAAGAAAAATAAAAGTCCATGAGGTGAGATGGAGGGGCAGAAGGAGAGCTATTCTAAATTGATTCTGGCAGGATGGAGCAGTCGGATGGTGCTCAGGGAGATGTCCATGCTGCAGCAGACCAGTGTTTGGCTTCCTCATTTCCCCTGATTTTCCCAGGTCCACAGGTGAAGGCAAGGACTTCATGGCATGACTCCATGTTCCAGCTACTCACATCAGTAGTGTTTAAGATACTTCTTTGTAGTTTTAAATAACCATGATTTTCCATCCTAGTAGCTGATAAATATGAAGTACAGCAAACAAGAATGAAAAAAATCATAGAATAGTTTGGGTTGGAAGGGACCTTTAAAGGTCATCTATCCAACCCCCCTGCCATGGGCCAGGATATCTTCAACTAGATCGGGTTGCTCAGAGCCTCGTCCAACCTGACCTTGAATGTTTCCTCGAGACAACTTCTAGCCCCATTTCTAATGGAGGATGTTCAGGAAGGAGTACGATGTACTGTTTCACTGTGAGATAAAGTGAGAAAAAATAAAAAGAACAAGAATAAAGAATGTCTCTGTGGAGACAATAGTATATAAGATTTTATAATTTCATCATCAAGAGAATTTAGGCATCTAAACAGGATTCTAGCACCAGCCATTTGGGGCCTTAAAGCCTTTAAATGCATATGAATAATACCCTGATTGAACCCAGCAGCTCTAGAGGAGTTAGATGCACTAAAAAGCCTCCAAGCCTCTGCACTGGAGGCACAAACATGTACTGGAAAACATACCTTCTCAGTTTGTTGTGAGAAAAGAAACAGGCTGTGGAACCCCATGACCAGCCAGGCATCCTCTCTGAGACACATCCTCCCTGCAATACATCCTCTGGGCCTCCCAACAGAAGGTGCTAAACCTCGCTGTGTAATCTGGCTAGCTGACCTTCCCCTCTCCCCAGATAAAGAACGCATCCCAGAAACAATTGTCACTTTGAACTGGTTGACATTGCTGGTGTGCTTTGGCTCTGATGCGCTTCAAGCACGCATGTCCAAGGAACAAGGGATCTTACGTCTGCTGGACCCACTGCATAAATCTCCTGCTAATGAGGGGAGGTGAGAAAAGCAACGAAATAATACTATAGTATTACAGCAGGTAAAAGCGCTGATACCCAGGTATAACCCTACTCAGTTTGAAATGATGCTAGCTGTCCTAGCCACTGGCAGAGAGGAGGCTGCCTTGAGTGACCTCTCCAAGCTCTGGAGCAGAAGAGGCAGAGACCACTGCAGGAAGAGACTCCGAGGACCGCTAATGAGGGGCAGCTCAATGAGATGTCGTCAAACAGCGCTCCAAGCTGGCCAGTCAGAGGCTCTGAGGCAGTCTGTACAAAACATTAAATCCCACAGCCCAACATTATTTCTTTGAGTTTCTGCCATAAGACAGCTAGCCAAGGCACTCCTTCTGGGCACAGCTCTGAGAGCTCAGCRTAGAAGGAAAAAGAAACGGCTCAAGACCTCTGGAAACTAGTCAGCATCTGCCTGTCACAGGCACGCTTTGGGGCATAAGTCAACATTTGCCGAGGAGGAGGAGAAGAGATGGATATAGGGGAGTGGGCAGGCTCTCGTCCCTTCCCCTGGGTCTGACCAGGGCAGAGATGGAGCTGCAGGCAGGACCTGATGTTTGACCCATGGGCTGTGGCATGGAGGGAGCAGATCATAGTGTGATCCATCCGTCTGCTCTGCCTATAAAAGGGAAGCAACAAACTCTTTGTCCATTCCAAGAAGCTGCTCAAAATCAACACTGCTCTTTYGTTTACAGTCTACTCCCAGCACACATTTAACCAGCCATATGCATCTAAATTGTACAGCTAAAATGTCCACAGAGCAGAAAAGAATGACTGCATTAGGATTAAACTTTAAGATTAAACACTGGAAAGCATGAGGTTTATCATGTCATCAGGTCCTTCTAACATCATCATTATTTTCTGAAGTCTTTCCTTATATTTTGCTGCTTGGGAGGAAGGACAGGGGTGGGCCACATCTGGATGAGCTAAGTCGCTGATCCCACGCCTTATACACCTGATCCTCCCTGAAGGGCCCTGAGACACACCCCAGCTCTCATGGTGAGACAAGGTGGGCACGGCCAACAGCTGAAGACGTGACCAGAATAAACCAGACGTACCACCACATGAAGCTCCCAGGGAAACCTCCTCTGCACCTTCCCACCTCCCCAGGCCCTGAAGTGCAGGGAAACAAAAGACTCCAGTAGGAAGGAGAGAGAAAGGAAGAAAATGATCTTTGCAGTAGGTATAATTCACGTTCCTGGCAAACACTGACAGAAACCATGAGTTGCTTGTTCTGTGCAATTTCTTCCAGCCCTTGGGAGCACTGAGCATCTCTCCCGCAATGAGACACAATCTGCTCTGCAGCAATAAGGTGTCCCGTGAACTCTTCTCAAAGCAGAAGGGATGGCACTAGATGTGCATTTTAAAGGAACAGATGGATCAAAGTCCAAAGGAAAGGTGTCTCAGGAAACAGTGTTCTCTCATTAGCTTGGAGGAGACCTAGACAACTAATAATAACTGATCCAGTTACGTTCAGAGGGAAGTAGAGACAGCAATGCTGCATCAGTAGCCTTCCCCTTGAATCCAGTTTAGCCCAAAACTGATGTGTGATTTTAGGAAAGCTGTATTCCATAAGAAGTACTATCTTTTAGAAAGGATGATGACCTAAAGTCAGGTCATTTGTGGCTGTTAAAAATCTTACAACCAATGTGGGGGTAGTAGTGTCTGCCCAACAGCTAACTGTGCTTTAACTTCTTATATATAGTATCAGGTGGATATATTTTTTCCTTCTGTTTCTCTTCTCCAGTGCAGCTGTTGAAGTAATTCCTGTGCATAAATTTTCTTTCTATGCCTTTCTCTGTCCACCTCCCTGTCCCCATTTTTCAGTTCTTCCCTCACTGCCTTGTAGCCTGTCACTTTTTAAATTTTATTCTTGTCTCCCTCTGTCCAGCTCCTTGTCTCTGTTTTTTAATTCTTCCCTCTCTGCCCTATAGCCCATCGATTTTAAATTTCATTTCTGCATCTCTCTCTGGCCAGCTCCCTGTCCCTCTTTTTACTATCACAAATAACCAAATTTCAGTGGCAAACCTCCGAAGCAGAACCGCACTTACTCCTGACGGTAGTTGTTGAGGTCTGGGAGTTTGGTTTGGCCCTGACGGGTTGGCATCTTCAGGCAGGGCAGAACTGTTTGTAATCACTGCATCTTTCATAGTTTTGAACAGCAACGTTCAGCCTGGAGTCTGAAGCCTTCTAAGGTATTCATAGAAAGCAACAACATAAAGCAAATCTATTGGCATTCTGTCCTGCACATCCTCTGGGAACCGCTGTAATTCCCCGGTGCTGCAGCCAGCGGCTGGGGGAGAGCATGAGCACAGCTCATCAGCTTTTCTTTCCCAAGTACATTTTATTGGGGATGGAGCTGAAGAATGGAAAGGGGTGGAATGTAACTTAAAAACAAAGCTAACTTGATTCTGGCTTAGGAAGACAGAAGATAACCCATCTTTATGCTGTAAGTAGATTCCCAGTCCACAGCTTAACTAGCTGAGAGTTATGGCTGCTCAGGTGCATCTCCTCAAAGCAAAGCCACTGGAAACAAAAGCAACATTAAAAAAATCACCAGGCTTAATACAGTGCCAGGCTCTGCATATTAGACCTACTACTGTCCTGACACAGCAGAATCCTGCACACACAGACCCTGCCTAACACTCTTCATTTCAGCCAAGTAACAGCAAGCAGCAGCTGACCTCCAACTAACTAATTTCTTCTGGGTAATACTGAGAGTACCCCTATGAAGCACGTATCTCTTTATGCATGGTCATAACTGACCTGGATGGTTGAAGAATGCTAACATTAAAAGCTACTGGAATGGTTTTGTGTTCTGGATAAATGAAGAGGTTTGGGGTATGTAATCAACTCTTCATCCTTTTGTTGCCCGCTAAAGGGCACGGCAGTGCTGTGAAGACGATTACTGTTATTAAACCATCAGTGTGGCTCCAGGAAACTGGAGACTGCACTGAAATTTAATTATGGAGAGCAGCAGGGGAGGGGGGCCCCTGGGAGGGTGTGGGCGAACCTGTAAAATGCACTTAGATCTGCTGATATTCTGAAATGACTTCTGTGCAAATTACTATATTGCTGTGTGCTGCCCACAGCTGGCAGGAGCAGGCCACTTCCCTCCTCACATCTTTAAGAACAGTTTAAGAAGAAAAGACATCTGTACCACAGCATCAATCCTAATTACTATGGGTTCAGTTGGGAACTATCTTTGGAGGCTGCTCCTCAACATCAGCAGTGCCTGGAAGTCAGATAAGATGCGTTCGAAAGCTTGCTGGGGCATGTGCCAGTGCTACCCAAATCTGGCCACAGAGTAACCCTGACCCCTCGGGCTGTTCTGCAGAGAGTGGATGCAGTGGGTCAGTACAGCGATGATGCACCCCACAAGTACCACAAACCCCACTAAGTGAAGCCTGCCAGACATGGTCCCAGCCAACGTGAACTCATCTGAAAAGATGCTGTTGTGGAACAATATCTCTTTTTGTCTGTCCCTCTTCACAATCAGGCAACGAATGAGACCTGGACATGCATATCACAACTACTAGTTCGCAGCACTGCTGCCAGCCTCCTTACCTTCTGGCTCTGCCAGTCAGTCTGTCCTTTCCTTTGGCTCGGCTGCTCACAGCAGGTACTGCTTTCGGACCAGGATCGCTCACATTCACTCCATGCTGTCCTCCACCTAGAAGACAGGTTGGAAATGCCATGCAAGAGCAGGCAGAAGCAGTTGATGGACCACTGAAGGGGCCAACATCCTTGTATCACTGGAAAGTACCTCTGGAAGGGGAAGCCTCTGAAGCTGTATGCATACTGTACGTATATTTTCTAAAGTAATAAATACAAATTGAGAATTTTGGGGTGTTTCTTCTGCATTTTTTATTTCAAATTCCAATTATAACTTTAAATCTTMTTCCTTGGATACAGTCTCCCTTGTGCTGTTCTTGGAAGACTTGTTCTTGTTCTCCCTTGCCACACAGCACAGACCATACCACACAGCTATGAGAGCAGCCACTTGGTATGACCCCAAAAGGCACTCCAAATCTGCAAGAGTGCCTGGAGAGAACTCTCTCCATGAGGGCATATCAAAGGTGCTGACGTTTAGTGGGGTGATGCAACCGAGTCGTGTGGTTTACTCACCTCTCCCGTCGGGAGGAAAGGACCTGTGCTGGAATTTCCTTGCGTTTCTTCCCCCTGAAAGGACAAAGCAAAGCATGCACAAAAGTGAGTGAGGTTCTGTAATGGACACGCAGCAGAAAGCCTGACGTTCCAATAGGGTGTCAGAAGGGAAAGCTTTGTTCTGCCAGTCCATCTCCTGAGAAACAGGAGTCATGATGGACTTATGCCAGTAAAGAAGCCAGCATGTGCCACAGGGATCAGAGATGATGTGCTCTGGAATAGGATTGCCTCTCAAACCAGTGTTTGGGAAAGGAGGCAGTGCTGAGCCTCCATATTGTGTCATACAAGGTTACAGAAACCGTGCCACTGCTCTCCCTGGGAAGGTAAAAAGCACTAGCACCCAGACGCTCAAATCCCATCCCCTGAGCACTCTGCAAAGCAGAGAGGGCTGAGACCCCAACACTGCGCTCAGAGGCGTTTGCCCAGGAAAGCAGAGTTTCACGACTGAAAGCCACGACAGCTGCTGTGGCACTGGGATTCGCACGATCAGCATTCACTAGCGTCAGGACAGAGTCTAGGTGTCCCTTGCCAACCTTTCTTATTGCTGGGATTATCCAAGGCTGGCTCCCCATCCTTAACAAAGTCCTCTTCAAACCTGCAGGTTAAAAACAGGCATTGTCAGACCTGACCGTTCTCCTCCGGTGTGCAAAAGCATGGGCAGGAGACCTCAAGACGACGCAGGCTCCAGCCTTTGGCCCTTCTGCACCTGCCCACTGGCAAATATGTGCAGGTTTATCAGCAGGAGCTGAAACTGCATGCACTAACCAGGAGAAATGAGGCTGTGAGGCAATTCTACCCCAAAGGAAAACCTCTAAAACCTTTACATCAGTACCCATATATATATATGTATATATTTAATTCTGTGAACGTCCATGAAGCCTATAGATGTAGCGTAACTGTACAAGGCTCAAATGCAGCTTCCCAAGCTTCTAAACACAATCTAAAGTAGCTTCAGGACTTGTCTTCTCAGATCAGACGTGTCAATCAGACTTGTTTGGTTGGTTTCTAATCCTGCTTGTTTTGTATTACGGCTTTTCTCTTAAAATTGGATATACGGGAGAACAGTAGGGCTCAGAGCTGTCTTGCCAGCAACACTCAGGACCCACTGAAGCCAATTCACCTCTAATTATTGGTGTCTCGGTGACTGTAAATCTATGTATTTGGCCCCATTCCTCAGCCAAAAGATTGTCGCATCTATCTGCCCTGTAGAAACTCTTTTATCAGCAAACCCATGTAATGTTCCCTAACTCCACACCCTATCAAAACATTATCTTGCTGCAGGTGYTAAGTCATCCTCCAAAGCTTTCTAGCTGGTGTGACCCAGCTGGACAAGCACAGTTAGAGGGACAGCATTTAAAGCGGGGAAGCGTCAGACCCCATTAAAAGCTCTCCCACATTGCTGTCCCCAGCATTTCCCCCATATCATATAGGTGGCCCTTTGAAGTGATCCCCTCACACTGCAGTGCCTGAATGGGCTGAGTTTGAGCTGTGGAGTATTTAGGCACATTGGCCTGTCCTGTGATTGAAAACGAGAAACAAGCAGGGCAGTGAGAAAACCTGTGGACTAGCAACACAAGTTTGTCCATCCCTGTTTCTAGAAGAGCACCTGCACCCTCCTGCCATTGGATTTGTCCATGTGGAGATGGAAAGGACCCTCCAGATGTAGACTGAGCAGTGATTCATGCTCCCCCCCTCCCACAGTCCATGTCCTGGTGGGACCAAAGGCAGGCAATCTTTGTCAGCACACAGTATCTCCTATCAGGGTAGGAGACCTCCTATCAGAAAGAAAATACGAGAATCACTCTGATATCTGGTCCCACTGATAGACATGGTCAGGAAGAGAAAGAGACAGCGATRTAGATTTGGTCAGGGAGAGGCACATGACAGCATGGGATTTGATCAGCAGTAAATATCTGCACAAGATCTCATCACTGGCTTTAGATGGCCTGCTGCAGACAAACCACCCCAGGACAGTGGAGGACCTACATGTGCTCAGACTTCTCCACATCCCAAGCCCGTCGCCACTCGCCCTTCGCGTTCTTGTGACGTGCCAGTCGCTCCAGGTCAATCTGATCTCGCTCCCTCTTCCAGCGTATGTACTCTGAGCGTTCCCGTCCAGTCATGGGGAAACTCAGGTCTCCGGGGCTCTTCTGCATTGACTTCCCACCATCCTAGTGGAGGCAAAAGAGCTTCTTGTTAATAAAAATGTCTGAAACGTCTCCATTCAGTATACTTTGTACTGTCACCACCAGAAATGCTCAATAATATTTGAAAACAACTTGGAGCAAGGTTAGCTTCTCTCTCTAAGGTGATGTGCACACCGAAGGGCTCTGCTTTACCCATAGCCTAAGTATACTGGTCCCAGGGCTGGCTGACTTTACAGAAGGGGAAACTGAGGCAGGAAGAAGTTACATGGCTTGCTTGGAGTCACATTGTAAATCCATAGCCAAATCAGAACAAGCAACCATTCCCTCCCAGGGATATTCAACAATGATAATGATGATTTGTGGCAACGTATTTCTGAAAAGTTGTTCCACTTCATCCAGACTACACAAATAGTGTTACATTTCAAAGGATTAAAATTGCTTCCACCTAAACCCCTGGATTTTGCCATCTGGATACATTCCTCTTGCCTTAATGAGATGGGGCTTCACTGCTGTTTCCCTAACCGGAACTGCAATGTTTCTTTGGTTCCTGCAGCAATATCTAACCTCCTGACCTGTGAAGCAGCTACCAGAAGATGTAGTTTTTCATTCTAGATATTCAGTACCTGATTACAAACTCTTAAAGCATGCCCCTGTAATTCTGTGTGCAAATGGCCACAGAATTGATTCACCCCATTTGTACTTGCAGTCACTTTAACTGCAGGCATAAATTAGACAGTGGCTTTCACCTGCTGTGTTCCTGCTCACCTGAACATTTTAAAACCAAACATTCTCAATTTTTCCTGGAAGAGGCACTTTCCTAAGGTTTACTTATGGCATATAGTTACTTCCTGGAGTGCTCGCAACATCTCCCAGCAGAGTTTGAGAGGTTGAACTCTCATAGAAGATGCACCGGACTAATGAATCCCCCCACCTGAAGACTTTGGGACACTTAAATCAAAGTTATGCCTATGAAATCCTTCACACTGACAGGGTCAAGAAGGAAGACAGCCTTCTGTGACCACCAGGCATCCGTAGGAGCCCACAGACCCAGGGCACGCGGTACTGTGAGTGCCAAGAGCAGCATTCTCAGAGTAAAGGGGCTCTTCACCTTCATTGCTTTCAGCCTCTTGGTATATCACTCCTCCTCATGATAGACTAGTTAAGGGCTGCCACTGTTCAAAAATTTAAAGCTTAATGAAATGACAGTTCAGAGCTGATGGAGCATGTGAAGTGGGAGAGGTGGGTAACCCAGCTGTCAGGTTAATGGACGTGGTGGGAACAGGAGCCAACTGGCCATGGTGTGTTGTCAAGCAACACTGCATAGTGAATAGCTTAGTGCAGAGCTGAGTCCCAGGGTGCTAATTACCAGCAGATAATTCATCACTTCATACATGTACCCTTCCACGCCAGCCACCCTCACCCCATCCCCAAACAGGAATTAACTCCTCAGTGTTGCACTGCTGATAAAAGCAGAGCAGCAGGGAAGGAGTAACTGAAAGCTGTTACCAAGGAGACCCACCTGCATGGGCCAGAGATGGGGTGGCAGTAATTGCTCCTCCATTTGTTAGCTGGCAGGAGCTGGGGGACCTGAGACTGCATCCCCAGGAAGGGAGAGATGAGGTCTGCAGAAAGGCAAGGCACACCAGGGCAAAGCAAGGGCAAGCACTGGTCCCTGGGTTGGGGCACACACCTGGAGATGCTCCCCACAGCTTCCAGCCCCATGGCACGGTAAGGCACAGTGGGTCCTGCCATGACAGTTCCTAATGCGCCCATAGAGGAGAAGCATGCAAGAGCTGAGTTAGTGAGAGCAGCCACGACAAGGTGTGAAGGGCAGGTCCCTGTCACCTCTTTCCTGTGCTGCTTTGCTTCAGGTGTGTTAGCTGCTCAGCAAAGCTTTGGATGACAAGAGGGAGRAACAGTGGGGACCACATCAGAGCACATTGCTGCTTCCTTTAGGGCTGAGGCAACTCTTACTGGTGGGGAGGCACATTCTACTGGTTTCCTCTTCCAAGACAAGGGTCCCCCCAAAGGGACACAGGGCCCCACTCACCTTCCGGCCGTGCTCGCTTTCTGGGCCTCTGTCACTGTCTGATCTCCTCTTCTCTGCTGTTCTCCTCTCCTCTGCCTGCAAGAGCACAGACACAGGAATTATTTCAAGGAGTAAGCAAGGACTCCTGGCAGGGGAGTCAGTGCCTGACCCCGTGCCCACCAGGCCATGTAAGAACTGCCCAGAAAAGGTCAGCAAAAGAGGAAAGGTTGGTTTCTGGGGCCCTGAATCAAACTGATGTGGAAAAAAAGAAGTCAGAAAGTAAGGGATGTATGAGAAAAGCAAGAAAAAGGGATGCGTTCCCACAGGTCCCTCCTCCTCCCAAGCTAGAGGCAGAGAGGTGTCCTGTATGGCCCCATTTCTTTCCAAGACAGACCAAGTTTCAGGTACCTTTTCAGATTTGGGCCAAAGACGCAGCTTACGATTCAACTGTATGAGAGCTGGGAGCCCATCTAAGATGCAGCTAAAAGCCAGCATGGTAAAGTTGGGAGTGATCTTTGTCCCTGTCAAACATGGTGCCCTTCTACTGGGGTCCATCCCTGCTTCCACYGGGTTTAGCCATGCTGCCACCAGATTGGCAAGCTCTGCTCTAGTGTTGATATCCCCCTGCCTGGCAGGAGGTGAAAATTAGCCCCTCCGTCTTAATGAACTACAGATACTAAACATGAGGCATGCCACAGGCCAGGCAGTTCTCTGCCCCTACATGGGACTGATAATACAGCCATGTCAGAGGCCAGGCTGGGATCACAGTGGGTCTTAGCAAAATAGTCTGCAGAGCATAAATATATTTTAAGAAAGGCTTTCTGCCCTGGTTAGATAGTATTGTCAGGGTGCCACTGGGAAGGCTGCTCACTGTTGCATGTGCCGGGCAGATGAGGGCAGGGTACCAGCCTGCCCCCCGTGCTGCTGAGCCCCTCAGGGCAGGGGGTTGGTGCTTGCTCGGGGCTCTGCCCTGGGGTGGCTGCACGCCTCCATGAGCAGCTCCCACTCCCACCCGGGCGCTGCCATAGCACGTGATTTGCAGCACAGCGGCTGCCAAGTGGCACAGCATTTATCACAGCTGCCTCCCCCCGTTTTGTAACCGTACATGGCAGCCCTGGGGCTGCCTCGCACAAATGCTGCCACGAGCGGAGAGGTCCCGGCGTGCTGCAGCCCAGCAGGCCCCCTCGCACCCAGCGGAGCCGAGGCATCCCCAAATTCTCCTCCCTGCTGAACTGCTACGGGGCCAGGGAGTGTGTGAGACAGATTATCGTGCTACCATTTTGCACCACTAAGCAAAACTGAAACACAAAGAGGAAAGTTGCAGCACAAACTGCCAGGTCAGCCATTCGAGAAAGCGTCAGTGCTGTGAGGTCCAACCCAGGCTGGAAACAGGACTTTTATTCCAGTCATTTGCCAGCCCAGGTTTAGCCCAGCATTACGGGGCTGGATGAGGAAACTTGGGATACCAGTCTCAATACCTGCTGGCTCTGCCCAGCCTCCTAAGGCTACTCATCCCCACTGCAGCCTGTTCCCATGTACCCGGTGGGATCGTGCAGGGAGCAAGCTGGGGGCAGTCTTTTGGGGGATTGTCCACATGTGCTAAATCTGAGGCAGGTGGGAGGTATGACCATACAGCCAGTGCTCACAGACACTGCATGACAGCTTCGCTGGTCTGACTGGTGTGAAGCTGGTGTAGCTCCAGTACAGGTGGAAGCTTGTGTAAACAGATTCTTGGAAATAATAAGGAAGATCTTAGCTATATTGTCCTAGAATTTCTCGGCAAAGACTTGGGAAAAAATGCAGAGGGGTCTGTGCTCAGAGAAGCCACCCCTCACCATATCCTGGCCTGCTGCAAAGTGGGCCAGGATATGGTGAAACATGATACTGGGTATTTATTTCAAAAGGTTGCTGCAAAAACTTATGTAACAAAAATGCTCCCTCCAGGCTCAAAGTCAACTGCTCGTGCAGCCCCATTTGAAGAATCTAGTAGCAAGGGATCTAATGAGTGTCTGCAGCCCAAACTGAGACCTTGCATTCATAGAGAGATTAAAACAGCAGAAACCTGGAAACTTTGCTTATTTGAGGAGGCTGGCTGGAGAGCAAGGTGCAGATGGATGTTTAGCCTTTAAAGCAGCTGTAAAAGAAACTCACCATTTTAGAAAGAGTACAAAGGAGCCAGCTGCTGCAGAAGAGCTGGAGCCCCTCTGTCCCTGGGGAAACCTTGTGTGGGAGGAGAGGCAGGAGAGAAGGAGCACTGATTGCCTTGGAAATGCCAAAGACAGCTCATAATTGATGGGGAAACTGAGGCAGGGAGCTGCATGGGTGTGCTTATTGTTTCATTTGAGTGCATATTTCTCGTGCAAGCTCATGCAAAGAATGATTCGGTTTGGACCCTTTACAATGCCTGACTGTGTCCCAGAAGACGGGAACCGGAAAGCCAGAGCATCCGCGCAGCCGGAGCACTGAGCCAGGGTGTGCGTAAGCTGTGGGGGGAGCAGTGTGCCTCTGCCTGTCTGCAGCCCAGCGCAGCTTGACTTCAGCCCTGCCTCTGCCAAGTGAAGAGCAAGCCTGCGCCCAGGAAATGTGCTGGGATGGCCCGGCTGAGGGACTGTGCTGCAGCTCGTGAGACACAGGAGAAGACGCAGCTCCTGCTCCGTGGCTGGCCAGTGCCGGAGACCTGCAACCCAGAGACTGTCCCGTTTTGGGCACCAGCTCTTCAGTGCACACCACAAATCGCTCTGTTACAGAGACACTGTACAACTCTCCATCCTTTTACACCCCTCGCTCAAAGCCAGGCTGCCTTTTCCTTAGTGTGCTTCTGTTTTTGCTTCTCAAAGGGCACTGCGGAAAACGGAGACGACCAAAAAAATCTGGTTCTCTTCTATCAGGAAAGCAGGTCTGAACAGTGCAGTTAAGAAAACATGGTTAGCTTTGCTTTTGCACTGGCTCAGGAGCAGATTTTCATATTTGCTCCATGCTGCCCCAGAGCTGCTGTTAGCCTGTTATGACACACCCAGGCCATGGGGAAGCAAAACATGTTTTTCTCCTCCTTCCTCCTCTCCGCCCCCAAAATTATGAAATATGACAATGACATTATCGTCTCATAGTTTAACTGTTCCTGCACAGCAGGGGAAGAGATGTGAGGAGGGAACAAAAAAGTAGACAGAGAAGATTATGTTTGTTTATCCTGAGATTTATGCAAGAATTTCTCTATTTCTCAGCCACAGAACGGTCCGGGGCGGGGGGGACAGAGCTTGCTCCTAACCAGGATACGGCCTTGGGATCCCAAATGCTTTCTGACTCTGGGTTTGTCTGACCTCCTGACGTACATATACCCAGCTAATGTTAATGTGCAAGGGTGACGATGCTGATGCCATTATCCAGCCATGTTAAGCATTGTTTTGTACTAACAGTTCTCCATACCAAAAGCTTTGACAGGCTTCGACATCTCTAGGCTACTTCATTGTCTTCTTATTTTAAAAATAAGTACCAACAGATGTGTTAAATTAACCTTTTGGTACCCACTTCTCCAGGCACGTGTCGGCACCAGAACTGGCATTTCTTCTGCAGGAGGAGATTTTTGTAAGAGCTTAGAGCTGGTTTTCCAGTGCTTGGATCCCCCACTGGGCAGGATTTTTGAAACTAGTACATAAGAGGATATTTTTTTCTAACTCTTTTGAAAAATCTGCCTACTGATTGTGCTGCCTGAAGGGAGCTAAAGACTTTTCAGCCACCCTTTCTGCCGATCTTCCCCTCCCATCTGCAATGTAAAAGCAAGTGTTTCTCCTGCCACAGATTTGGTTCCTCTCCCATGCAAGCACGGAAGTCAGACTCATCGGCATTAAGTCCCTGAAAGCAGCTTTTGTGTCTCTTGATTGCAAACAATCATTTCTGATATACCATCCTGGGAAACTCTGTTAATAAAAGGACAATTTAAAAGCCCTGAAGCCCTATCAACTGTCCATTTAAAAGATGATTTGTAACCTGCTAATTAACCATTGTGCTCCACTGGTCCTGGGCTGCCAGCTTGCAGCTCTAATGTATTAATGATCCTGAAACACTGCCAGAGCATGGAGTGGCTTTTTAGGAAAACTGGTGCTAAACATTAGGCGCTATCCCTGGCCCTACTTGCAGGGAGAGCCCTGATGCAGATTTAGGGGCAGCCAGGCAGCAGCACTGGAGGCCATGAAGTTGCATCAGTAGAGCGATGTGCTCAGGGTAATTCTTTCTGCAAGGAGACTGGATAATTTGGTCCCCCCAGCCCTCTGTGCTAACAGAGAGTGAAAGAGTCTTTCACTGGGTAGGAAAAAACAGGCTTCAAGATGGCAGGGTAATATAAGGCATTGGGGATGTTTCAGAAAAGAAAATCATGAGAACAGCTTTTTTTTCTTGCATTTCCTCTTTGGCAGCCTCTGCCACAGCTGTGTGCTGCCAGCTGCGATGTGGTCTGGGACTGACAATGCGGTGCTAGCTACAAGCACCAAGACTAGCAGGAATGGGAGTCTTTTTTTTTTTTCCTTTTTATTGAATTTCATCATGAATAAAAATAGAGAAAAATGTGGGGTAACGAGGATGCCCATCAAATGTTTTAATAGGATAAATTTGGCAAGTGCAGAGAGGAGGAGGCAAATTTGACAGTGGCCAGGCTACGCGATGTTACCGAAGGGGGAGTAACACATGTGATCCTCTCTCCTAGGCACCACAGGCCTCTGTGGGAGGACACAAATAACCCAGAATGAGCAGGGAACCAGCTGGGGCATGAGGCAAAAAACCCCAAAGGATGGACCATGCTGGGGTAATAAGGGAGGCTGAAAGCTAATGCTCGAACTGGGGGTCTCAGCTCAGGTCCTAACACACTGCTACTCAGATGACAACACTGATAGCCCATCAAGCTCTCCCAGTAGCTGATCAATTTGGGGATGAAAATGACGTTTCTCTTTTGAATTAACAACTAATTAAAGGATAGAAAACAAAAAGTGGCAAGAAAATGCCAGTTTCCATGGTAGAAGATTAGCAGGGGTGTGCCACTGGAACATGCGCCGCTCAACATGCTCATAAATGGTCTGGAAAAGGAGCTGAATAGAGAGATGACAGTTTGCTGATGATACTAAATCATCCAGGGCAAAGAATGTAATTTGCCAGGAAAGAACTGCAAAAGATCTCTTGACATTGAATGCCTGCATCATAAAATTACGGATGAAATTCAATATCAATAATACAAAATAACTCACATGGAGAAAAATGCCCCTTCTTATACATACACACACAGTAATGAAGCGTGAACTATGAATAACACTCAGGAATGAAATTTTTGGTGTTATTGTGACTAGTTCTCTGAAAACATTAGTTCAATTATTTAGAAAAAAAGCAAAGAAAATGCAAAGTTGTTAGGAGAAGAATAGAGAACAAGCCAGAAACATTGTTATGTCACTGAGTACATCCACAAGAGCTTGAATACCATGTACAGTCCTGGTCCTCTTGTATTAAAAGAATATAGTAAAAATAACAAAGGCACAAGCGAGGGCAATGAGAGTGATCAAAAATATAGAACTACTTCCTCACCAGACGTGTCTAAATAGGGTCAGTCTCTTAAGCCTGCAGAAGAGATGGCTGAAAGGAGATGTGAAATGGGTCAATAAAATTGTTTGTGCTTTGGGAAAGTGAACAGGAGATGATCTATGCACTGCTTCCCGTGATGCAGAAATATCAACTGGAGTTATCAGGTAACAAGTTTGAAGAAAAAGAAGGGATGCATGTTTCAACACAGCACGTCACTTAACATTGCAGCTCCTGGCTGGAGATGTTGTGGGGGATAAAGTTTAGATGGACTCAAAAAAAAGAAGATTAGAATTCAGGCAAGAAAAAGCCTGTCAAGGATGCTGTTCTTGGCAGAGGAGGCCCCTAACTTGGGCGCTGGCGAGTATAGGAGGGGAGGGGTGACTGCAGGCTTCCCTGGTCTTCTGCTCTTTCCCTGACGCTGTGCTGCTGGCTGTTGCTGCAAACACTTAGGGTTAGTGCAAACACTGCTGCAGTAACACTCCTGTTTGTGCATGGCCCGCACTGGGCAGGTCCCAGCTCTTCTGCAGTGATGGGGTGGCTCTGGGTTGCAGAGCGCACCAGGGCTGGTTTCCCTGTTTACCAGCTGGTTCCCTGTTTACCAGTTTTCCTGAAGTGATGCAGCGCTGAGCCACTGAGCATCGCTCACATGCTTATTGTCACCACAGAAAGGAAGGCAGAGGCATGCTATAACCCTGTTTACATGGGGGGAACTGAAACCCAGGGCTGCCAGGGTTTGTGGATGCGGTGATACCACCAGTGCTGGTGGGATTCAGCTTCCATTTCCAAAATGAATTGCTGTATTCAACATCCCTGTGACACACACTGAGTTCTGCAGGCTAAAATTATTTAATAGAGGTTTTATACCTTTTGGTATTACTATCTCTGATCTGCTCTCTGCACTGCAGTCTTCCCGTGCCTCTTGGAGAAACACATCGCTCTGAGGCACAGCATGTGAGATAGACTTGCCTGGTTTCAATTTTTCAAGCACTATCGCTATCAGAAAAAAGTACTTGTTTAAAACAGTAACCCTTAACACAGCTTAGGAACAGGTGAAGTGACAGGGTGGGCCAGACCAAATCTCCCTTGACTCAACCAGCCCAAGCTGGCATGATGTGTGAGATGCCAACTTGACCTGTCACTTCAGGCCCCACCTGCTTCTGTCACTGATCCTGGGAAAAGGTTGACCAAGTGCAGATGGAAGAAAGTAGCTTGCAGAGGTGACCGTGAAATCCAASCATTTAACTCTCTTACAGCCACATCCTTTTGTCACGTTGTAAGGTGCCTGCGTGCTGAGAGCTGGTTTTTGTCCTCGCTGTTGTAGTTGTTGTCTGAAGTTACACAATTAAAATGGCAATATGAAGGTATCTTCATTAACTAGGGATGGAACAGGGCCTGATCAGTCTAGGGAAATCACCGGGAACAAGGAAATCTCCTGAGCTCAGCTGGAGTCTGAAACATATCCAGCTGGTAACAGGTATTGGAAACTAGAGTTTCAAACACTTTTATATCTTTTTCTAAATTATAAGAGGAATCCAAAGAACAACAACAAATACTGCCATGAAACCCCATTTTTAACATAAGCTCATTAACATGCGCTACCGGCCCCTTCATTTCCCAGCCTTGGGAGGTGTGCTCCGTGGCAACCCCTGTGCTTGCTCCCTGCCTCCTGTGCAGGCTGGGAGAGCACATGGTCCCTGAAAGTACCCTGCCTTCCAGGGAGCAGCAAGCCTCCATTCTGCTCTCTGTGAGCTTCCAAGAGGCTGGGGGAGGTATGCTTCTAAGCTCAGTAACAGAAAGCAGGGGACAACTTTTCTGTGCCAGCAAGAAGCATGATGCTATCGCTAAATGGGTGTTGCCAGCAATGTTAGTCCAAGACTGCTGTTGAGTCAGGCTATCTGTCCAGACCAGGTGATCAAGCAAAACTAATCCTTCTTTTCAATATTAAGTGAGGCTGAGGGCATATACTGCTCCTCAGTAGTGTTGTTTGATAGCTAGAGTTATATGAAGCCTCTGTGGCTTTCCTGTGCTCCTGACACAGATCCTTCTCTTGTTCAGCCAAGGTGTGAAGGCACCAAATGGCTCTGCACAATCCTTCTCCCTGTGGACATCAGCACCAGCAGGCTCTCGTCCAGCACCTAGAAGGCCTCCCTCACAGCCCGCTGCTGCTAGAAGAGTGCCTGAGCTTCAGTCCGACCCTCTGCCAACTGAGCAACTGGGTTTGGATTAAGGGGAAAAAAAGGGAAGAGTTCAAATGAACTTTGGTATCTAAGGAGGAGCAGCATAGAGTTGTTTGCATTGCTGGGGATTATCAGGATTACCTTCTAGCCCAAGCTGTGTGAAGGAGACCACTGTGGCTATGTACAATTGAAGAAAGGAGGGCTGACAGAGTTATGTGAGCTCCTTGCACTGCTATATGGAGGTAATTGCATTCATTGGGAATGAATTTAAATGAATGAGCTTAAATGAATGGCAGCACAGTGGGAGCTGAAAGTAGCAGGAGCGAGACCCAAGACACCAACCTCTGCTGAATCACCAAAATCAAATCTGCCAGGCATTAGGGACTTCACACCCTCTTTGCCAGCCTATGATTTAAAGCATCAGATCTTCAGTGGTTCATGTAAAAAGGTGTGGGCAGATATGGCTTTAAGCTAGCACAGCTGCAGGCCTGCTCTCATACACACTCTGAATCTAACTGCTTTGGGGCCAATATGAGCAAGGCATTGCCAAAACCACATACATGGACCCTCAGCCTCAAATTTCATGTTCCATAACAAAAACATATGAGATATTACCTTTTCCAGGGCTGTCCATGCACTTAAAACAGGGCACAGGATCTGAAGCCAAAATCTAGGCACTCCTCCTGCGGCTCTCTCCTAGCACAGTACCAGCCTTGATGACCTCAATGATAAGTATTTAAACAAGCCCAGCAAGAGCAGAAGCAGAGACACTTGCCCTGCACATCAGAGAATTACATTTGACAGCCTCAAGGATAGCTACAGCACAAGCATCGTCAGGTCACTCTCATCCTACCATCATGTCTAGGTTTGTTTGTGATGCCTAGACTGAAACGGGTGACAGCTGCCACGTGAACCTCCAGCAAATGGATAGTTACTAGTGGCTCAATCAGGCAACCTATATGAGGTCTATGGCATTCAAAAAACGGCTTGGTAGCCATAAGCAAGGAGCACATGGGCTTTCAGAGCCCAAGGTAAATTCTGGGGAGGAGGAGAAGCTGAAGATTAACGTGGGCAGTTAGCAGATGGTTGGCTGCTGTCCCAGAGAGGGTGCTGCATAGGTCTCCCAGCGTTCCTGGGTGTGTTTGGCAGCTACACTAGGTGTTGTTTTCCTTCATAGTCTTTGCTGACCCTGTTTGCTGCAGGCATTCTTACTTATCTGTGCAAACTCTCAAATAGGAAAATATCACATGCCTCTGTGTGTGTAAAGAGGAAGGTATTTGCAAAGAAGTATTTGAAATATGTTTCAAAGATTAACAAAGTTCAGCCAGCTCACCCAGTAGGTTACGGCCAGGCACAGCAGGACTTGGGTTTAGACGCAGATATTGCCCAGCTCTGTTAAGTCATGCAGTGAGTCAAGAGGACAGCGCTCCTGACTCAATCTGCTGTGTGGCCCCAAAAAGAAGTTGGTAAGAGACAGGAGGTGAGATTCATGCCCCATATCTGGCAGTGCTTTCATCGATCCTCCCAAAACAGGATCTGATATTTCTTATGGACACAGTATGTTTAAGAGCCTGCTAGCTCTAGCTAGGATCACAGAGAAGGGGAAGGATTGTAGCCTTTCCTCTTTCACAGTGATGGAAGCCAGAGAGTTTTATGGTGATAGGCTCCCCACTATTAACATATAGTTTCTCCCAATGTCCTGTTGCTGGGCTAGCTCCTAATGTGTCTTCATGGCCCTTCTCATGCCAGCAGAACGAGTGGATGCCACTGATAGGTTGCAGTCCAGTCATTCACAATGCACTTACTTTTTCCTTGTTATCCATGGTGATGGCAATCTGCATCCTTCTCCCCCGGCGGAAAGCCACCAAATGGTCTGTCTCTTCTTCACTCAGGTCTGGCACTCTGCCTGGGCCAGGGAAGCACTCGGTGCGTTTCTCACTGACGATCCGCTTTCCCTGGAAAGGATAGGATGAGTTAACGACACCTCCATTAGCCCTGTGCAGTGCCCTTCCTAGGAGAGTGGCCATCCCCAAACTGCAAAGGATTTTGGTCTGGCAGAACAGAAACATGAGCCAGATAGTCAGTCTTCTTGGTTTATAAAGCTGCCACCCTACTTTAAGGGATATGTAATATTACATAGGCATGTTTAACTGAGCACAACTTAGGTAGGGTGGGATTTACTCTGTTCAGATGCTTTGCAGCATGAACACTGATTGACATTTTTATTTTAGACAGGCAAGCCATCTTGCATTTGTGTCTTTGAAACAAATGTGAAGTTGTCCTCTCACCAAACAACATGTCCCAATTAAATGTGAGGCTACATTGGAGCAGAAGCCCAGAGGGTGAAAGAGAAGGGAAACAGTGGTGTTCTCTCCAACCTTGCCCACAAAGCAGTTACTACCCTGAAGTGTATTAACACTTGATAATTTATCATCTTCATAGTCATTGTGTGTTCATATCTCTGGAATGATTTATTCAGCAGTGGAATAGTTTAGAAAACTGATATATAAACTTCTTGAATAAGGGCAGTTTACCCCTTTCAGATATTATTTCCAGCTGTCTGTATCAGTTCATGACTTTACTGCATGGATTTACATCTGGTTCTTATTTTGTTAATTATCTTTGTTGCTGGCTGAGCTCCTGCCAGTGCCCTCAGCCATCACTTCCACAAAATGAGCACATCTTTTGTACAAAAATACATACTTTTTCTCATTTAAAAGTATCATCTTTCAGTTCCATCATGTGCCTTTTTATTTTTGCCTTACAAGGAAATGAGAGACTTAATAAGTCATCTCCATCTTTATCTCTGATCTTTTTCTTTTCTCTTCATCTGTATGATTCCTCTGCTCGACTTTACCAGGGATGAACAAACCTCAGAAGCTTCCCTCTCTAAAGGATGGTATATTTTCCTCTGTTTTTCTCCTTGGACTTCCACACATAGTGGAGTCTTGATTTCAAAGGAGCTCAAAATCTCCAAGTAAACTTCAGTGAAACTTGGGAACTCTTTGTTGCTACGAACTTGGTTTCAAAAACAAACAGCACACACTGACCTCTGATTTGTATGGAAGTCTTGCAAGCATCAGTGAATTTGCCATGACATATGATATCAAGATGTCTTGCATTAGCCTCATCTTCACTTGGCTCTGCCAGAAGTGCAGATGTTAGCATGGAGGGAGCCTTGCTGTAGACAGCCTCCGTCAGCAAGACCTTTTTTATCGCTTGGCCAGTCATCAAGCTTCCTAACACATGATAAATGTTTTAGGAGGTACTGGAGTATTTCCAGCATCAGACCTTCAGTCTCTTGTTTATTCTTCTTTCACATCTGTGTAATTTTGCTGTCTCAGCAGAGACAGTTCTTGAGTTAGTCTGATGCATGAGATAGATAGGAAGAGTGGGTCCCTGCACTGCCATTGGTTCTGTCTGCCAGAGCTGTGTGGACATGGTGGGAACCTTTTTATACATTCCCTTGAGTATGTACAGCTCTGGTTTTAGGTTTCAGCTGTAGCCCCTAACAAGTTTTGCTGCCCTTAGTAGGACCCTTGCTATTTCTGCTTTTCTTGAAATAAGTGAAGCCACATGTTGCGTTCAAAGCAAGGATCTGCTGCCAATCTGTCCAATGTTGTTCTAGTACTTTCCGTGTTGTTCTCTATGTTTGTGTCAATGCAGCCTCCTTCTTTGACTRCTGCCGAGGACCAACATCTTGTGAGCCATCCCTAGAGATGTCAAGATCTTTTTCCTGAGAGAGTAAAATCTGATAGTCAAGAGAATAGGCAATCATTTACATATGGAGTACAACTGTCTTGGCATCTACCATAGCCAGACATTTAGGTGTACTTTTACCTGCAGCCAGGATGTATGTCCTGGAAAGTCCCCAAACCTATAAACTCTGTGAGCTGTTTTAAAGGTTTTAGTCTATGTATCTGTCTTGAGAAGGATATGATTTTATCAGAGACCAGGCAGAGCCAGAAAGTTCAAACCAGAATCTAAACTGCTCTGAAATCCTAGCTTTACTCCCCCTCCACAAATAGGGCATGCTATACTGTCCTTAATTACACATCCCATCGCAGTCACAACGTTACAAGTGATTGCGTTACTGCAGCTTATTAAGTGACTGCCTGATTACTAAACTAAAGTCAGAACTGGTTGAAGATGTGAAGGTCAATGGCAGCTTTGGCAGCAGTGACCATAAGACAGTGGATTTTAGGAGCCTAAGAGCAGTAAGGAAGGCAAGCAGCAGACTAGAGACCATGGGCTTCAGGAGAGCAGATGTTGACTTGTTCAGGGAACTGGTAGGTGGGATCCTGCAGGAAGCTGTCTTGAAGGGGAAAGGAGCCCAGGAGACCTGGTTGATTTTCATGGACAAAGCACAAGAACATAAGTAAGGACTTTGTGTTGTACAAGAAAATGAGCAGGTGTGGAAAGAGCCCAGGTTGGCTGAGCAGGGAGCTCCTGGTTGAACTTAAATGCAAAAAGGGAGTGTGTGGGAGGTGGAAAGGGACAGGCTCTCAAGGAAGATTACAGCAGCAGGCCCTGGGCATGCAGGGATGGAGTTAGGAAAGCCAAAGCTCACCTGGAGTTGAAATAAGTGAGAGACGTGAAGGTCAGCAAGAAGGACTTCTGTAGATACCTTAGCAGCAAAGAAAGTTGAAGAAAGCTGTTGGCCTGCTGCTGAATGGGGTGGGCAACTTAGTGACACAGGGCATGGAAAAGACTGGTTACTCTAGGCCTTCTTTGCCTTGGTCTTCTACTGGCAAGGTCTGCTCTCTACCTCCCAAGTCCCTAACCTAGTGGCGGAGTCAGAGAAATGCTTCACTCCCTCAGCATCCTGGAAGATTCAGTTAAGGACCATTTAAATAAAGTAAGAAGGTGGGACTAGGTAGGCTGCATCCAAGAGTGCTGAGGGTGTAGGCTGATACTGCTGTGAGGCTGCTTTCTACTGCTTAGCATCTTCTTCAGTGATCTGGATAATAGGACAGACTACACCTTCATCAAGTTCATGGGCGACACCAAGCTGATATGCTGGAGGATGGTACTGTCAATCAGAGGGATCTTGACAAGGTGGAGGAGGGTCAACAAAAACAAATGACAAGTCCTGCACCTGGGACAAAAGAACCCCAAAGAATCCCATGCATCACTGCAGGCAGGGGCCCAGCTGGCTGGGAGCAGATCTGCAGAAGTACTTTGGGAGCCTGGTGGGCAACAACTTGACCATAAATAAACAGTGAGGAAGACTAGTTGCTCACTTGGTTCCATTAGCAGGAGGATAGCCATCAGGTTGAGGGAAGTGATTATTTCCCTCTGTTTGGGCCATATTTGAAGTATTGTGTCCAGTTTCCCTTCACTGCAAGATGAGAGAGGTATAGACAAATTGGAAAGAGTCTAGTGGAGGATCACCAAGACGGTTACAGGGCTGGAGCATAGGATGCACATGGTGAGGCTGCATTTGTTAAGTCTGGAGAGGGAAGAGAAGACAAAGAGGGGACCTAATTGCAGTATTCCTCTGTCTGAAAAGGTGTTATGAGGAGAACAGAGCCCAAATCCTCTTGGAGGTACACAGCAAAAGGGCAAGAGGCAACAGACACAACCTGCCACAAGGCAAAGTACAACTGGAATTAAGGGAAAAAAGTCACAATGGTGGTAGTCAAACACTTAAAAACAGGTGCCCAAAGAGGCTGTGAAATCTCCATCACTGGAGATTTTCAGAACTTGGTTGGACTCAGCCCTCAGTAACCTGAGGTAACTTTGAAGATAACTTTTTAGCAGGGGATCAGACTAGATGACCTTCAGAGGTCCCATCCCACATCAGCTATTTTATGATTCTATTATTGTGCCCAAGTCTGTAGCCTGCTCAACTGTGAAGTAAAACTTATTTAGGTTTCACATCTGTATATGTGTGTATATGCACACATGCATGTGTGCAGATATATGCAAGTAATGGATTTAATATGCAAGTATGAATTTAGTAATTTTGCCTGTTTTCTGTAGCTCTGGCTTTTATACAACTAGAACTGGGTAGTGCAGACCAGAATTCAGGATCAGTCAGCCACGAAGCTCACAAGCACTTAGGTCTTGGCTTTGAAGTGGCACCTGCTTCTGAATGACTGAATCACATCATGTCCAAAGGTAACATATTTCCATTGCCAGAACTATTAGCCAATACAAACACAGGATGTTTTAAAATGAAAAGAATATTTCAAATCCTGTTTATGTTCTGTGATTCATATATTTTATTACTAAATTTCACTGAAACTGGAGACTGGAATTAGAATGGTCAGCATAGGATTCCTGCTTGCAGTCGAAGAAACCAATGTGGTTTTTCTTTATGTGAGTGCAAATCAGTATTAATGGACACAGGTGGAACAAAAATTAACCTTGTGAATAGACAATCTTGGTCTTGTATTTCAGACCACAGAGCTGGGCTGGATAATTTGAAGCTGCAAATCTCTCCTGCCATCCCCTCTGGGTTCATGGGGCAATGTCTGCGGCCACAAGAGTATCCTCTGGTCTCATTCATGTTGGCACTTATGCTGAGATGATCTAGTAGCTCTTTATAGTATTAACATGGTCATTTTAGGAAGTTACTGTATATCAGCACTAACAGGCCATGTCGGTGCTCTTACCTTGTGATAAACACAGGAAAATGCAGTTTTATTTAACTCTTCCATTAAAGACTATGTAAATGGACACGTCCTATATGGTAGCTTGTAAAGCTATGCTTACTGAATCATGTGTCTTCCAGATACACGAAAAAACACTTCCCATTGCGATAAAAAGGTAGTGAAAACAAAAATCTTGGCAGCTGCTCTGAAAACCTGAGCCTTCCTATTTAAACTTTCTCCCACAGCTAGAAAAGATGAAGTGATAAGCATCATTGTGTGTGCTTCACAGTTCCCCTTTACGAGGAAAACTAAACTCTTTCTTATGCCTGGAGACATGGAAGAAAAGTGCTTAGCAGTTTTTTGAGGCTCCCTACACATCATGGGTCTGTGACTTAATCCCAGAAATGTCAGTGGAGTCACAACAGGGACAAATACAGCCTCCCTGTTTTGGAGTTGGTGTATACAAGACTGCACCTCTCTTCTTTCTCTCCCCACACTCGCCTCTCCTCTTCTAAAAACCTGTTCCTCACTCATGTCTTTTGGGGAGGAGGACTCTGTAAAGCAATCTGGGCAATTGCCCAAAGCAATCTGTAAAGCAATTTTCTATGAAAGAATGTCTTTCTTTTCCCCAGCATCTGCCTCCCTGGCAGCAACCCTCCAGCCGAGGAGGCTGCCTGCTGCCACCAAGGAACTCTGCAGCCCAAGGAAGGCACTGCTGTTTCCTCGACATGCAAACAGTCCCCACAAAGGACGGTGTTCTCCCACTGTAAGACCAAAGCTCTTGAGAATCACGGGAATGACTCAAGTTAGACCCTCCTGTACAGGGTCCAGTTCTGCAGGACTGTAATATATTTGGGGAAGAGCTGAGATCTGCTGACATCCTCTGAAAGCAGCCAGACACATTACGCCTTGCAGAATAGGCTCTTAACTGCTTGCTGTCCTGTCTCCCTGCTCTATTTGTAGCATGATTCAGAGGCTGAAAATATGGTCCGGCTTTGCTTTGGAACCACTGAATCGCTCRAGCCTGGAAGATACTTTGGTGCTGAAGCTGTACATCGCTTTGTTCTTCAATGGTTATTATTCCCAGGAAATATCTTTGCTCCAGGGATAATCCTGAGTTTCCTGGCACATTCAAGGCAATACATCTTCCCTCCTTTAAGCCCTGAGTAGGCATGTACAGTAATCCTAGGTGGTACTGCTGAGGTTAGTTAATGAACTGGAGAGCTGGGCTTGCTCTGCCCTAAACAGAGCACCGATACGAGGTGTTTAGCATTCTAGTTAATATTTTTTTTAATTAAGAAAGTAAGCCCAGTGATGGCTTAGCAAGGTAATAGCAAGCTATTAATCCGTAACTTGTACATCAAACATTATTTCTAGCTTAAGTCAACAGCTGTTCCCTAGAGCTCTTCAGTGTTTAGGTGGTGACGGCCTGTCCTTTAGACAAATAACATGGTCACAAATAACTCTTGCCAGGGAGGCCCAGCACTGGGTGGGTATGTTTGGAAGATGGCTTCATCACTTACTATCTGAGAAAGTCCTTCCTGAGGAGGGACATAGGCCCCGAGTGCAAGCGACAGCAAAGCTGCTACCTGAAAACCTGAGAACCAATACAGAGGACCTTGTACTGTGAGCAGGACGGAAGCCTCAAAGAGCACTACTGGATTTACAGGGAGGCAGCACCTTCCTTGGGCCATTAGATGTTAAAAGTCACAGTGGGAAGGCTGGCGCGTTGGCAAAGCCATTAAACCCTGCAGTTTATTGAGCAGATGGCAAGGAAGGCTCAGAGGAAATATCTATTTAGCAGAACTGTGATAGCTASACATATACAGGCTGGGAGACCACCAGTTTTTCTAGGTAATACCCTCTCTCCCTCCCTCCCTCRCTCCCCATATTGCTTCTGGCTAAGATGCAACACCTGAAGGCACATTCTGCTTAATGTGTCGACATGTGTCTTCTTTCGCTTGTTTATTATTTTAAGAATATCAGTGATTTCCTAGATTGCTTGTCCCACATTGGGAAATCCTGGCCCTCGGTGGGCTAGCTCCCAAAGTGAGGAATGTCAGATGAGGAAAGCGCCCATGCACAGCCAACAGGAACAGAGAGCGGGGCCAAACAGCCGGCAGTGCCTGGCAGAGCCACCTCTTCCCCTCCACGGGGCCTGTCCGGGCTCACTCACTGCCTGCAGGAGATTCGAGACTCTGGCACCAGCTATTTAGCTGCAGGCAGACAAAACTACACTGCTTCCCTTGTAGCAATTCACTGAGAAACCGTAAATTGAGAAATGCCCATCTTATGTCTGAGGCATGCCCCAGATTGCAAAAGCAGTGTTAAAAATACCCGTCTGAGGAGTGTCAGGAAAAAGAACATGGGGAACAAAGGAAAACCCTGGACTTCTGTCCAGTTTATGCAATTTTCCAGCTGTCTTTCCTTTGGGGCTTCTCGCTTTACAGTGATTTGTGATCTTTAGGATTGAATGTAAATGGTTTTCTGCACAGCTCAGCTACTCTGTTGCTTGAAGCTTGCAATGGTCATAGGAAGGATGGTGATGGCCTATTTAGTCATCCCAGCATCACCAAGCAAGTCTCTCCAGGGACACCTGGTGAAGCCTTGCTCACTGGGAGGCTGAAGCAAGTTATCTACCCTCTTTTAATCTTCAGTTGCCCAGAGGATGCCTCAACAGGGCAGCAGCAACAAATAAGCTTGTGCTTCACATGATATCAAATACAATTTTGTCCAAAATCCTAATAATTTTTCCCTCTCATCCATTACAGTCCATGCTCTTCCTACTCATCCATTTTGAGAACTATATTTAAAGTAACTAAAGGAAAGTTCTGGATTGATGCCACTGGAACATTCACCAGTAAATCAGTTTTCCTCTGTCATCAAGTCAGGCTGCTGGGTTGTGCTTTACACCAACACCCAGGAGACTTTGTGGCGCTGCTAAGGCCTGTGAAAGGATGCAAGCAAATGCAAGCAAATGCAAGCAAATTTGTGTATATCATACAACAGGGAACTTATGGGAAGTGTCCACAAGAGGTCTGCGTTTCCAGCAGAAAAATCAGAGAGGTTTATTAATTGGCCATGCTGAAAAACCCTGGCACAGAGTTTAAGGCAGCAATGTGATTTAGCTGCCAGTGCTTTGTGCTAATACAAATCCCCATCTAGGACTTGAATTCTGAGCTATAGATTATGGAAATGGCTCCAGGGGACACAGCCTGTCTGTGAGAGCCACTCACTCTGCAAATGTAATTGCTTCATATATAAGCCCCCCATGCAGAGCTACATGCAGAGCTACATAGCCATGAGAAACTTTGGAGGAGACTCTCAAATATCTCATTGGTAAAGTTCAGTCAGTAATGAGGATGGTTAGATTTCTATGTACCCTCTATTCTAAGAAAAAACAGAATTTTTCCCCTTACATCAGGAGGTGGTTTGTTTGTGCTGGAATGAGATTTCATTTGAAGGGGATGTTCACGCTACCGGTAATCTATCTGGAACAAAGGAAATGAGAGGCCTCAGTCCCTTTCTCCTGAAAAACCATTCTGAAAGGTGCATTATTTCCTAAATGATTCAGTTCCTTCAAGGTAACATATAATGACTTTATAATGGCACAGTGATTGTGGCCTATTTCTTCATGGAAAGAAAGGGTAACTAGGTCACGGAGAAACAGAAATGAAAAGGCATTCGAGGCACAAAATCAGAAAAATATTTCCAAGCTGCCTCAGAGGGAGAAAYGTCTCTCTGCCTTCTGTTTACAGCCAAGGTTTTCAGCACTCCTACCCCAAAGCGCCAGGGTAGCAGGAAGGGTGGGGTTTCGCTTCATTACCCTGGGGAATGTCTTTGGCTTGGACCTCAGTTCAAAAAAGCCCACTCTCATTTTGTGGGCCAAGCATGTTGCTGTGCCTAAAAGGGGACCCAGGGGAGCACCATTTGCTGCCACCATTTCCTTTTCCCAGCGCCRCCGTGACGGAGACAGGAGCTGACCTTGTCCGCCCCAATGTCTCAGCGAGGCGCAGGGCCAGCTGAGGCTTTCTGTCTCCTTCACATYGGCATGGTCTGCACAAAGGGGCTGTGCTCACCTGGGTGTTGTGTCTCCCATTGTCTCACTGGTGTGTCCTTAGTCTTAATCAATAAATAGATAAGATTGCCTCTTGCATTCTTTTGGTACATATTCAACAGCAAGAAATATCACCTGCAGCAATAATCTCCCTCCAGAGAATCACTAACTGGAGTGCTTCCCTGAGTTCCCGTACAGGTGCATCTGTGCACGCAGATACTACATTTTCCCAAAGAAGGTGGCACTTCTGATCCTTGTTCCTATTTATCTCAGTGGCCAAACTCACTAACTCCAGTGAGAACAAGATCAGCCCCCTGAGATATACTCCAAGTGAAGAAAATAAGAGCGTGAAGCTCATACAGGCACGTACTTCCTTGGACGCGCTGCCAATACTAACTGCCAAAGTTTTATCAGACCCTTCTTGGCAAATAAGTCCCAACATGCCGAAGCTGCCATTAGGATCATTATATCTAGATGCACAGACTCCACAAGGGACGGGGTAGCGCCCAGGAGGGGATGTTTTGGGATTTCAAAAATGAAGTGGCAGTTTTAATTACTTTTGCCTTTTCGCACAATTTTTAATTAAGTCTGCAAATACTGGGTCACATTTTCTGCCCATCACATTGGCAGCTGCAACAGATACTCATGTCGCTCTGTTTTTTCTTCTGCATTTAGGACTTTCTGGAATACCGTAACAGGGAGAAATGATGCTGTTTTTACCACCAAACATCACTGCCTCCCTGGGAATAGCCGGGGAGTAATGCAGCTAAATCTGTCCGAGCTCCCACTTATTTCCATCCCCTTTCCAGGCACAGCGACACAGTTTAACAAACCCACCGGTGGCCCAGGAGGGCAATGAGGTGATTGATCTCTCAGAAAGGGAACTGGCTACGCATGGCTGGATGGAGCTGCTGGGAGGTTTAGCAAGGCCTGGGGGCTGATTCCTGTGAATCAGACATGGGGAGGAAAGCGTGTGGCAACTTGAGATGAAGACTGAGGCTGTGCTGAAGGATTGAGAAATGAGAGAAAAGGAGTGGGAAGGGAACTATTCCCTTTGGAGATGAGACACCAGGGGACATGCTGAGCAGAAAGCTCAAGTGAGAGGCAGAACAGAAGCCCCTTTGTAAGTCAAGAGGCTGCAGTGTAAGAGGAATTCCCCACTCACCTTGGCTTTGTTGTCCATGGTAACAGCCAGCTGCATCCTCTTCCCCATTCTGAATGTGAACATATGATCTGCTTCCTCCTCCTCCTCTTCCTCACTGCCAATGCCGAACCCAGGGCTCATAGGACAGGGGCTCCCCCATTTCTCGCTCACTACCCTTTTGTCCTGGAAAACGAATGACTTCTGTTAGCAAATCCAGGCCCCTCGGCTCACCAATGCGATTCCCTTCCCCAAACACACCTGCACACGAGCAGAAAGGCCAGCTACAGAAAAGGCAGGCGTTGCCCCGAGGAAGCTTTCTGTGCCCGGCGCAGTGCCGTGACATTCCTAGGGAACAAGGGGCTCGTTGTCTGTTCAGCAGCAAAACCCACAATTACAGCAGGTCTGGAAAATCCTTTTCACTTACAAATCTGACATTTCAGACTAAAATGCCAGAGTTATAGGAAACAAATGTCATCCTCATCTCTTTCTGCAGCACTCTGAGTTAGATCGGGAAAGCCTAAGTCCTGATGGAGATGGCCTTGGAAGCCAAGTGGATGGCTCCTGAGGGTGGTGCTCACCATTGAGAGGGCTGGGCTATCTTGTCCATAGTGTTCAGTCTGGGTAATTGCATCTTTCAGGTCCTGTATGAGAGAAAAATGTGTGCAACAGCGCACCTCCGGAGAAAAGCAAGGGCCGGGGCGTGGTTGAGAAGTGAGCAATGCACTAGCCTGGATCTAACAACCCAGGAGTGCCGACTGCACAGAAGGAGGGTGGGCTGGCTCAGCAAGCTCTGCGCTCGCTCTGGCAGAGGACTTCACCCAGGGGTTACAGCAGGACTGGCCAGGTGGTTTACCAAGCCCCACACTGCCAGGAGGGGTGGACAGGGCTTGTCAGACACAGATTTGGTCCAGTTAGGAAGGAAGCCTGGGACTTGCAGCATTTGCCCCAGTTGTGGGAAGCCCCAAAGCAACCAAAGGCTACTTGCTTTGCTCAGTCACAAAGCCTAAGGAGACCATGACTTTGCCCGGCCTACAGGCATCCTCAGAGGCATTCCCGATACCTCCAATGACACACATACACCTGATACGTTCTCCCTATGTATTTGCAGCAATGTTGACACCTGGGACCCATCCAGGGCTAAGCGTGCCTGTTCACACATTCATTCATTTGCCTGCTAATTCTGCATGCTTGGGTACGGGTGCCTGCCCATGTCTGGGAATTTATGTGGATCAGCTAAAATCGCTTTGAGCACACATCTCTGCAGAGTTTTTACATCCTTTTGCAAGGGCTTAGGAGCTATGTCCCATGCCTGAAAAAGCTTTGCTGTGGAGGCTATCTCTTTCAGAAATGTCACTTTACTGAGGTAGGACTGCAGTGAGAGCTGGCCAGTGGTGAAGAAGAGGCAGCACTTACGTTGTGAGCCTTGGTGATGGTAATAGTGAGTCCATCCTGCTTGGGTCTCCTGGAGGTAACAGCCATTCCTTCCTGCTCAGCTCGCTTTTTGTCCTCTTCTATTTCCTGAAACATATATATATCCTTATCATCAGCCTGTCCCTGGATGTCTACAGATGTTGTCCATTCTCCTGTTTAGGATTTCTCCTAAATGGACCAACCTCTACCTCTAAGAGGGAGTGGACCAACTTGTGTCCCATCCGTGTGCCCTTGGAAGGGGTCACAGGCAGCTGTGACTTGCATTACCTGTCCCTGTGCCGCAGGCACCTTAGTAAATCTCTTGTTGACTCAGGGTGCCCACTGTGGTCTCAGCACATGCAATGGGAAGCAAGCACAGAGTACAGGGGTCCCTTCCGGACAGGCAGGGAAGATGATCACTTTGAGGTTCATGAAAGATTGGGTATAGGACATGTGGGGAAGCTGGAAGACACACCAGGCCTGCAGAAAGGGAAGGCCGTGCACAGGAGCCATGGTCTGTGGCCAAGGGAAGGTGGCTGAGATCTGGCTATCTACTAGGCAGCTTCTTCTAGAAGCCAAGTGGTGGAGGCACATGGGTAGCAATTCATATGGGGGTAAGAGTTCCTCTCCCACAGCTGCTTGTGGCATTCAAGCCTTCCCATAGCTTTCCACTATGTACCATTTTTTGCTGCCACCAGAAAAGGTCCAAAATGGCTCCTATGGTATCAAAGGAAATGTCTTCTAAGCAAGACCCAGCCCAGAGCACCACTCAGTCTCTCAGCTCTGGATCCAAGACACGAAGCGTGCTCTGGGTTTTCGGGTTTTCAGCATGACTCTTTTTGTCAAATTTGAGACTGCCCACCCAGCTGGCAAATGTTAAAGAGCCCCTAAAGCCAAGTGGCCTTGGGCGCAGGCAGGAGAATATCCCAGACACGACAAGGGGAGCCCTTCTGCCAGGAGTACCCTGAGGCTGTCCTACTCTGTACTGCCATATGCAGACACTCATGGAGAAGGGTAAACAAATCCACAGAGAGAGCTCCAGGTTACCACAATGTCACCCAAACCAGCTCATACAAGCCAGGCTGGATATCTCCTGCAGGCCACTGCGTAGACTCTCTTGGCCAAGGCAGGATCAAAAACACAGGGGGTGTAGCTGGAGTACTTCCTCCTAATTCAGAGAGTAAGGCTGCAGTAACCAGCAGGCTGCTAAAGCCTTGATTTGCCTTCATCTTCCTTTTTTTCATGGAAATTCTTTTGGACACCTCTGTGCTCCACGGAAATACTGGGACCGGCCAGGGAAGAGCTTCAACCCATACCACTGCCCTGGTAGGGAAGTTAAACCTATCAAATGTCTTGAGGATGCAACCTCCTATGTGTCCAAGACGATAAGCATGAGACACTGGGAAGGACAGTCGGGGAACAAGTCAGGGGAATATGAGGTGAAGGGGTGGGAAAGGTGTGATGCAGATAGAGGAAGATGGTAGGGCGAGAGGAGATGCTGCAACAGCAAGGCAAGCATCAAGCAAGCCTGCTTTCCAATCCAATTCAGGAGCCGTAGCTAAAGGCAGAGCTCTGCCCACCTGCTCCGAATGCTTTCTGATGTGAAAATGTTATCTATATAACAAAATCACTCTCACACTGCTGACTATTTTCTTTACACTATGAGTTGAGGACTCCAAAACAGAGCTGGGGAAGGTCAGAACCTGCAGACTCACCTGGTATCTTCGTATGAGCGCTTCATTCTTTTTCCGCAAAGCCAAGATTTTCTTATCGAGTTCAACATCTTTCTGCTCTTTCTTCCTTAACACTGCATCATCCACAGCAGCATCCTGAAAACAGAAGGAGCAAAGCTCTTCTCAGTCATCAGGACGAACAGGACCAACAGGACAAAACCTGCTCCTTCTGTTTGCACAGGGTGGGAAGTGGAAGAGTCTTTCCCCACCACTTCTCCTCTTGGTCCTCCATTAAAAAGAATACTGTGTCTTGTAAATTGACTTTTTCCTGACAGAATTGACCTTTTCTTTTCTTACAATTTTTGTTCAGCAATGAGGTAGTTAGAGCAAAAAGCTGATGTCCCACTTTGATGGCTGTCGGTAGGCTCCAGAGTTAACACACTGCTTAGCTGCATGCAGTAAATGACACCTCTCCCTGCTGCTGGTTCAGGTGTTCTCAGGCACATCAGTTCCCCTCCATTTACATTCAGAGAGCACCTTGGTTACCACAGGGGATAACAAATTGGATTTTTTAAATTCTAGTGACAGCAGTGTCTAGAGAAAATTAATGCTGATGAGTATCAACTCACTGCAGCAAGCTGATCCATATCATCTCGACTCTGCCTGGTGTTTGCATGAAGAGCAAGGTGGCAAGGCTGAGATCTCCAAGGCACTACAGGTTTATTTTTAAACAGTGTTTTTGTGCTCTCCTTATCAGCATGGCATCTGCATGCTGCAGAGATCTCATATTCCCTCTCCTTCACTCACACAGAGAGCTGGGTAAGATGAAGTGAGACTGAGGAGCGGAGGAAAGGAACCCCAAATCTCTGAGCAGGCATTGCATGCCTGCATACCTATTTTGCTGACATYGCAACGCTACCCCCAGCCTGCCACCTTTGCCATTTGGCCCTGTGCAGTAAATCTGCCGCAGGAGCACTGCAGCAAATCCAGCTGCCGTGCACCATGCATATTGCCCACAGCGCTGGGAAAGTTTGGAGGAATTGAGAAGCAAATGTAACAAAACCCTTACCCATCTCGCTACAACTAGATGTTGCTCCTGCGGGTGACTCTCAGGGTTGAGTCCCTATGAAGCAGAAACAGCCAGCATGTGGCGGAAAGGCATATTGACGGTCCCCAAGGGCTGGCAAAGAGGTTTGTGTGTGCCAACGTCCTCTGGGGCCAGCATTGCCTCCCTGCGGCTCTGGTGCTGCACATGACCATCCTGGCGCCATCCTTGCCCTGGACCTGTCGAGGTCTCTGGGGCTGGTATCAGACCCTGGTCCAGGGCACCTCAGCCCCCAGCCATACGCTGGGGGCAGGGAGAGGGACCTGCCCAGGGGACAGCTGCGCCCCACCTTCAACCCCAGTCTCAGAAGTCTTCCCAGCCCCAGCCTGGTGCTAACCTGGCGGCCGCTATGAGCCTGATCCTAAAACCACCCCAGTTGCATGGGTATACTGGGCATAACTGGTGAGGTTTCGGTAGCGGGGAGGAGGCTGCAGGGTGCCCTGTGAGGAGGAGGCCACGGACTGCCCCCAGCCRGTCACAGCCGGTTCCAGCTGGCACCCCCACRGGCCTCCCGCCAAAACTCAGCCAATCAGGGGAGTCCATGGTGCCTCTGAGCCAATCAGGGGAGTCCGTGGCGCCCCTGAGCCATCAGAGGAGCGAGGCGCCTCTGCACCCTTCAGGGGAGGCAATGGCGCCTCTGTGGAAAGGTATTTAAGAGAAAAGGGGGAAGGAGGCCAGAGCAGGAGGAGTTCAAGAAGAAAAAGGCCCTGCTGGGAGGAGGAGGAGAGTGGTCCACCTGAGTGGGGACCCTTAAGGGGTCCCTCGGCAGGGGAGCCACCAGGCKCGAACCCCTATCGCCAGCACTGCCCTTGCCTCGCCGAAGGGATGGGGTGCCCCGTGCTGAGGGGGACGGAGAACAAAAAAACAGGGGGGGGAGTGGTGCCAGGAGGGAAGCAGGGGTGTTTTTCCTAAAAGTGTGTTTGTTTGGTTTTATTTTTCTTTAAAACCAGAATCAGTCATTAATAGATGGTTAATTGGCAAATAAAATTGATTAAAATTCCCCGAAACAGTAAAGTGTTTTTGCTTGCATTGCATGGGCAAGGCATGTTTTTTGCCCATCCCTGTTGGCTTCCTATCAAATTCCTCAAAAAACACCACGATCTTCAAGACAGCTGTCGCTTTCCCCATTTTCATGGCAGCGAATCACCGCTGCATCCCTACGTGAGTATTTCTGCTGCCCTCGCTTCTTCAGGGCTGACTGCTCCCAGCTGTGCCCATCCCAAGGGCAAAATCCCCAAAAGCATCCTCCACTGCAGGCTCTGTAGCATTCAAGGCTGGGAAGAGCTTCTGCACAGGCAGAAATCATTAATCATGACATAGCAGGTGTGACCTCCTTCAGGGAAGGATACGTCAGGGGTCAGCCACGGCAGCTGGGGACACGGGATCTGGGTCTGACGCCCGCTGTGCCCTGGGTGCCTTCCTGTGGGCGGTGAGTCAGGCGGCCAGGCTCCCCACGGTCCAGCCTTGAGCGGTAGCCAACGGGCTTGCAAAGCCCTTCTCCTGGGAGGGAAGGGTTTCTCCTGGAGACCTCAGATGCCTTTTGCCTGGTCCTAATTAGGTCACCAGAGGAAAAACTCGAGCCATGGAGGTCCAGAGGAGAGGATGGAGGGGTGCTGTCTAACACAGCCCTTCTTAAACTGAGCAAACATGCAGTGAGAAGCCCAAGGCTTGAAGGCAAAGAGTAAAACCACAGATGCTATAGCCCAGGGGAGGGAAAGCCTTTGACTCTGCTCCATGTTCCCAGCTACGTTTGTGAACTTTATCCAGTGATGTACAGGGGCTCCAGCCTCCTGAAGATGTATGTGTTTATAGTGTGACAATGCATTGAATGAGGCAGAATTAAGGCACTGTGAACCTTACCCTTGATTTCTGGTGTGTCATGTAGCATTTCACCAGGATGGGAATATCCTGCCCATTTGAAAGCACAGGATTTTAGATGAGCTGTAGGAATTACCTCCTTAACATGGGAAGGTTTTCAGCTACCTGGGAGATGAACGCCAAGTAAGAAGGTGGGCACGTTTCATCAGCTGGCCCTTTGGAAAGTAATTCTAGGTGGCACATGGGAATTCAGCCAGGGGTTAGCATCACTGCTCTTCCAAAAGTGTCATGGGCCTTCTGGGAACCAGGGCTGCAAATCTGCTGTGTGCATGGCCAGCACTCGCCTTCAAAGGACGGGATCCAGCTGCTGAATCACCACACATCCCTGCAATGCTAGGTCTTCCTTTCAAGGGCTTTACATGAAAAAACCCCAAAGCTAACTACATTTCAGCTCTGATCAAGCAGATCTGTGGTTAATCTGCAAAGAATAGGGCTACAAATGGGGGGAGAAGTCTGCCTAGGTAGTGTTCTTTGGAGAAAAGGGACTAAAGGTTGAAAACATGATACCATCACAGAGGAGGTATGCTGGATGTCAGAAACCAGAGAGGGGAAAGGCAGGAGAACCGGTTTGCTAAAGTAGACCTCAGATCCCGCACAAGCGCATCTTCACTTATATCCCCACAGAGGGGTATTTTATCAGTGCTGATTTAACAGCCCTTGCTGAGGGCCGCTCTGCCAGGACACAGGCACGCATTTGTGTTCAGGTGGAACAACAGGGACATTTAAACCACCTCCACACATTCTCCTGCTGGACAATGGGATTTTGTCAAGGTCTGTGGGAGACGAAACACACTTTTCCATTGCCATCAATCATCTGGGTACGCGACAGGTGAGTATATTGTATATGTGGGTGGATACACTTTCATGGCCATTTTGCAAGGCTGATTAAAGCTGAATTCAGCGTTTACCTGAACAGAAGCTATTCTTTGAGCACTAAATTGGCAGGTTCGCTGTTTGCCGAGTGCTGGGGTGTTGGCTGCTTGAGGGTGGGATCAAAGTCGTGCATGCCCTCAAACACACCCCTTTCATCTTCAAATTCCTTTGAAGGAGGACTGACAGAGCTGCCGGCTCAGGAAGAATTTAAAAATTCCTGCAGAGATTGTATTTGTGCTCTTCTCCTTTCAAAGGCAAAAGATGGAAAAGACCTGTCAGGCCGTTCTCCCTCTCCGCGTGAGACTGCACATTTGTCAGCATTTTGTCTACATTGCAACACAGCTAGTGCGGGGGGAGGGGGGTCTTTCCATTTCCAGCTGGAAACAAGTCACTGGAAGGAAAGTTTTGCTGGTATTCAGCACTTCTCCTCCCCTTTATTAATGAAGCCATTAACATATTTCTCTCTGCACAATCTGTTTCCGCAAGTGCTGGGGAGCTGTGGAGGAGAGGTGGTCCCTTGCCCGCACACCCCAGGGCACGGAGCAGCCCCGCTGCGCACAGAAGCACCGAGCAGCGTTTCGAGCCCACGCACCGGCTCGCAGGGGCTCACCCATTGTACGGTTAAGCCCAGTCAGCATTTGCTCGTCAGCCACCGCTCTGAGCCAGCCGATAACAGGGGGATGTGCCCTCTCCTCCGCTTCTGGAACTAATCCGCTGCCCTGACCCATGCTGAAGCTAATGCTGGATGAAAAGTGGCTACACCGTGCCCTCCCCAGAGTAAAGCTCTTCCGGGGAGCCAAGGTGCCCGTATGTCACAGCAACGGGAGAGTTATAAATGGCTTTGGCAGAACAAACGTGCAGTGGCTTTGAATCACAAAGCAGCCAAGCCCGATGCCTCCTAGATAGCAAGGCAGAGCAATGAAGCTGCAGAATGGGAGGCCTCATTCTATCGCAAATAAAAATGTCACAAAAGGAGAAATGGAAAGCAAGCAGCTTTGTGCTTCAATTAAATGACAACATCTCATTCTGTCATACCCCCCACTCCTAAGTGGCACACACTTGCTACGCAGCTCATCGGGGGCTGGAGGGACGCCTTGCTCCAGACTGTCTCTGCGTGCAGTGCTTTCCCGCATACTTCTACTATCGCCTGCTTCTACAGCGAGAGACCTCGGAGGCAGCAGGGTTGGAAAAGCGAGAAAGACAGAAGGTGGGGGGGAGGGAAGAGGAGAGAGGAGCGGGGCCCTTAGCTAACACTCTTCTGCGTAAGCAAATGCATCCGCTCTTTTTAAGAAATATCCTCTGGCTTGACAGCTGCAGCTGAAACCCTTGCCGGGATAGGTAACATCCAGCACTGCCTGCGTTTCTGTTTGTTATCTACCCTGATCTCCCACCCTCCCGGGAGGCACGTTGTCCTGAGCCAGCCACTGCAACCTGCCCCGGCGATGGACATGCAAACCCCGGCACCCAAAATCCACCCCCCCGGCACCCCCCCCTCGATGCGGCACGGCTTGTTTCTCCCCGTGCCTGCTGGCAGCCAGGCGAGGAAAAAAAAACACAAAGCAACAACCACCAAAAGGCCACCCTGAAGGAAGCGAGTGCAAGTCATTTCGTGGCCTTTTTGGGTGAGGGACCCCACCGCCCCGTGCCCCTCCCAGGCCCCACAAAGGCAGCACTCACAGCTCGGTGCATGTTGGACATCGGCGGCAAAGCCCGGCAGATTCCAGAGCAGAGCTAAAAGAGGAGAGCCATCAGACGGCCTTTCTCAGCACTGGTTGCACAGCATACAAGATCATGTTTTGATTACAAAAGCCTCGTCTGGGCTCCCAGCCAAGAGCACTGGCTGCCTAATATACCAAGCACAGACAGGGTTTTGAGTGCCTGTGTCCTCCTCTCCAATCTCACTCTCTTTTTAAAAGAAACACTCCCCCTTTTCCCCCTCCTGACTCCTTTTAACTTCCTGATGCCACAAGCCCTCGTTCAAAGTGGGGAAAGCCGAGCGAACAATGAAAAATGGATCAGGCAAACAGCTTGACTTCACTTTGTGGCCATTCATGGGGTCGTGTTATTTGTTATGCATGGCTAGTTGCACGCCTGGCGGGGGATCGGGAAAATATCTGGGGTCCTGAATGTCTTGTCAGTGCGAGTATGTGCATGAGCCTTCATGGGAAAACAAGTGCCGGATTTGCCTTTTTCTGTCTAATTCCAGTGTTCTCTGGGAATGATTTCGCCACTTTTAAAACGTGCCTTTCTTTCAGGGAGAGAGCAGAAGTGATGTTGTGGGATGGGCATTACCAGCCGGCACCATAACTAGCAGAAAGCACATAGTCAAAGGAGAGGGCCCCCCAGTAAGCCCCCATCTGAAAGCTGCCAAAATGACCCCCAGAAGAGTCACAAATAGCGGGGCTTTGAGAAAGCAGGCAGCATTTTTCTGCTGCGGTCTCAGGTTGCCACACTTGAACCCTTATATCAGCACCACGTCCCAGCTGTGTGCTATGTCCTCAATGCAGACTGGCTGCCCTTTCCCTCAACCTCCGAGGGACACAGATCAGCCAAGAGGCAAACAGGAGATGGAAGCACACAGGGGAATATTTTGTTGCCCAAGGACTGATGCACACCCCAACGTTAATGGGGGCTCTGCTATGTTCGTACGTTGTAGCATTGAAAAAGGAGCAGGTCTGCTGCTGGTACCTATCCCYGCCAAGACCTTTGAGCAGGTCAACCATTCACAAAACCCAAGAAGTTCAACCCGAAATCCAGCATGGTTCAAGGGAAGCCTTCAAAAGACTTTGAAGAACTCTGAATTTGGCCCCTCCTCTGCATATAACTCTAGCTATTGGAGATCAGGTCTAAGGCACTAAAGGAGCTGGAAGCATGGCTTAGTAAAAGCACTTAGAGGGAAGGACTGACCCATATTAATTAGTAGCTACTCAAATGATGAAAGGAAATTGAAACCATTTCCCAGGCAGTGCCTCTGGATTCAGGCTTGACAGAGGAAATGAAGACTCTGCTGTGGATGGAAAATTGGGAAAAAGACAGAAGAGCTTTGCTAGAGCCCAAGTGCTTGGCAAGAGGTTTGTGATGGACAAGCCTGTGCAGGAGGYGCAGAGCCATGTGGGGCTTTTCCTTGCCCTGGGAATACGGGGGAGCTGGGAGGATGGTGCTGCCTTGGGCTTCCAAGCTGGCGCAGTCCCTTGTGAGGGTGGAGTGATGGCCCATTTTTGGTTGGGCTGGTGGCTGGAGGGACAAAGTCAGCCCTAGCAGATGCTGCTGGGCTGAGTCAGGGAGTCAGTTCATGCAAACACTTTTTCCAGTGACAGTGCATTATCCTGTTTGTACGGTGGCCATGTTCCTGGGCTTGAGAAGTCTGCACACGCTGCTAACRCCCAGGTCCAGGTTAACACAGAGACCCACACCGTTATCGCAAATACCAAGGCCAGGTTCTTTGCAGAGTGCAGGGTAAACACCATGTGCAGCGGAGTCCATTGTGCTACCCATGGATCACAGTAGCTAAGGGACCATGTCATGCCCAAGTTGTCAAGGCTTAAGCTAAGTGCTCACAAGAAGTTTCTACAGACCTCATAGCCGTGGCATCCTAGGTCTCTGCTGTTATCGATGGTGTGGCCAAGCTCTTCCAGCAATGAGCAATGCCATGAGCAGGCATGAAGAGCCCCAAAAAACCTTTGCCTTTGCTAATGTCTCTGGAGAGCTGCAGTTCCCTCCAGGGCAGCGTTGGCTACTCCACTGCCCTCAACACAAACAGCTGACATTTCTCAGCTGTCCTTTACCATATCTGAGTCACATAAATGACAAGCATCTACTTCTGCATCGTCATCTGAGACCAATGAGAAGATGAATGCTCGGTTAACACTGCGGACACAGAAACCYGGCGGCAAAAGGGCCCAGTCAAGGGAGCAGCATCTGCAGCTTCAGCAGTGGGGCAGAACAGGTTGGTCTGGGGACCTGTTTGTGCTTTTGGGACTCTCACAAGATGTAGAGAGCAGAATCTTATAAATATGCTGAGATTTATGGGCTTATATACATGCACATATGTTTGCTTATACCTGATGTCATGGCCAGAAAAAGTTGCAATAACACCAAGGCTGTCCTCAACTTGAGGGCTTGCTCTGAACTGTCAAAAACTCTGATTTGCTCTTAACTGCAGTGTCATTCCCAAGATTAGCACTGCCTTCCCATGGGGTCCGTGCCTACCTCAGGGTAAGGACCCACCAGGACCATCATCCTGGCACCAGGAAGCACCAATACCCAGAGGTCTGCCACTTGGGAAGGAGAGGAGCCAAGATGGTCCCCAGTCTCCTGCTCCAGTGAGAAGGGCATGTTGGCTGTATGACATTTCGGGGGTCCTGCAGGACCTCAGGACACACTGAATCCTTTTCACATGAGCACCCCCACCTCGGTGGCTGAAGCGCATCAATACTACTCTCTCAGGCAGTTGGTGGCAGCTATTTCCCAGCATGCAGCAACCTGACAGAGTACTTCAGACAGCGAGTGTATATTACATCCCTGTGCAACAGGAAGGACATTTAGAGAAACCAGCTTAATTACTCACCCAGGAATTTGTCCACCACCCCCTGAGTTAATCCCTTTATTCTTCTAAAATTGCCAAATGACCTTTAATAGGCAGGATGGCCTGATTCTGGGCTCTTTATTGTGCTCTGGCTGCTGTGGACTGGCTTGTGCCATCTCTGAAGCCTACTCAGTGCAGAAGCCGTGGGGCATACCCAGCGTAGATACCCCAGGTTGGCTCTGCAGTTTCCACTTCACAGAAAGGGGATGTATCAGCTCTTGCTAACTATTGGCAGCTCCTGAAGGAGCAGTCCCTGGAGTGGACAGCAGCTTGCCTTCAGGAAAGCCTGAAAGCTGGAGGAATCAAGAGGACATAAGTGGATTTTTGCAGCATTGCCCTGCTGGGGATGAGCTACACAGAGGTTCGGCTGATCTCCCTTAAGCACAGACTCCAGCTGACTACTTGGAGCCCCTGCTCTCCACTCAGGGCAAAGTTTGCTGGAGATTTTGCTGGGGCAAAGGAAGGAAATCAGAGCAATGACGTGTTCATTTTGTGCTCGGTGAAATAGTCCCTTTCTTTAGCTGTGTGCTGCAAAGCCTCTCCCTGACCAGTTTCAGCACAAAGAACCACCTCTGATAGGAGTCTACAATCTCCCCGCTCCAGAACAGCATTCAGCAGCTTGCGGAAAGTATTGCCCCACATTTTGACAGCGAGACTATATGTTTCTTCTCTGTCTCTCTGCCTTACACAAAGGCTGAAGGAAAGAATCTGATCCCTCAATAAACCCAAACCTGAATGCCCTGAGAAGCATTCCTGGCATCCCTTCCACCAGCAGGAACTGCCTTGGCTTGAAACTCKCCTTCCTTTTCCCTTTGCGCTCTGTGAAACTCCTCCAAAGCCACTCAGTCCCATGCTACCACTTTTCCCAAGTGCACTTCACCCATCTTCATCCTGGCTTCTCTCCATTTTTTGCATGACCACTATTTAGTCAACAGATGGCACTCGGTAACTGCTGGGAGAAGCTGGGAGCCAGCTGCCAAAAAGCCCACTGTAGAAGAAGCTTGAAGTCTGGCTGTTTGGGGAGGCTGCTTTTATATCGTGTATCGGGACTGCAGATAAGCTGCATGGCCGAGTTTCAGAGGCACTCCTGCATACTGCTGTATGCAGCAATGAACTCACAGATCACGCTGCCCGAGTCTCCTGAGCAGAACTACCAACCCCTCTCCAGGCCTGTCGGATAGAGGGAGGGACGGGAACATGCAGTATATCAAAGAAGAGTTTCCCGGCGGCCTGGAGGCATCTTTCATATCAACCACAGAGCAAACTTCCCCGCAATAAGCCAACTCCTCCTTTGCCTCCCTTGCTTACCCCCTGCTCTGATCCTTCGGCCAGCTGCAACTGCAGGATAAAAAGGCATTTGAGGCGTTTCCTCCAGCCAGCCAGGAGAAAGGTCAGCATATTCCCTAGACTGGGAGGAGGGACCAGTCAGAAACCTTAAACGGGCTTTAGCTGGAGAGACTCATAGGGATCAAAGGACTCATTTTTAAATATATCAATATACAATTAAAATGAAAACTACCAAAGCTAGTTAAAGGATATAATGGCAGCTTGGTCCTGCTTAAAATCAGTGAAGATCATAGCTGCCTGTTGGTACTTCCCATAGCGATACCAATCATAGCACCAGCACAGAAACCTCTCAGGACGTGCAGAGCAGCCCTGTTCCCATTGGAGGACAAGTTTGTCCCCTCTTTTCCCCCTCCCTGCACATCATCCCAGCCTGCAGGTCCTTGCCTCAAGTCCTGTGGGTAAGATCTGTGCCTACCCGCATTTGATGCCACCTTGAATAACTCATGATCTCATCACCTCACCTGACATTTTCTGCTCCTGAAAAACTTGTAATTCTAGTGAAGGGCCTCTGAAGTAGTTATAGGCTGAGCGAACGATAAGAGGATCTGTCCTCTTAGTTCTTCCCACTTCCAGACATGCACAGCAGGGCCAAACGCAGGTTTGCTGACCCCATTTGCTACCCCAGCCTTCAGATGTAGGACACACGAACCAGCCTTGGGAAGGGTGCCAGGCTGTGGAAAGTGGCCGGGATAGCCAGTCAGGCAGGTTCTTTTCATCTTTTATGGAAATGTAGTCCTTGGGGAAAGCACGGAGAGCTGCAGACAGCAACTGGTTTGCCCTGGGTGAAAGCTGTCATCAGCAGGGGCCAAGGGAGGTTCCCCATTCCAGCCCATGGCTGCAGCCCAGATCTAGGAGGACGTGGGCAGCCCAATGGCCTATAACTTAGAGTTCGCAAGCTGCAAATGAGCATTCCAAGAGCCAGCTGGCTCTTGACATAGTCATGTGCCCTTTGTGAACTACAAAAAGTCAAAATTATTCAACACATGGCTGCTTTGGGGCTACACCAGTGGCAACATGACCCACTTTCAGTCTGATGCAAGAAGAAAGAAGTGGCAAATTCAGCGGCTGTTCTCCAGGCCCATGAGTGCCTCTCACCCCAGCCAAGCTCAATTAAAACCTAACAAACCATTTCACTTCCCTTTGCCAGCAGAACTCAAAAGCAAACTCCAGAGACCAACCTTGGCTCCAGGGTCTGAACCGGACTGAAGACTCTTCATGGACTCCAGCGGTGTCACATCGCACTGATGYTGCATGGGTTCGGTTTGGGCTCAGCTCGCAGGGAGACAGGCTTTTCTTGCGTGGGGTTAAAGTGCAGAGCTGATTTGGAGAACAAGCCCAGGGGAAGTGCAAAGGCCAGCCTGCACAGCTTGCACAGAGACGCCTGAGAAGGGAGATGAAAAGGGGAGTCAAGGTGGCAATTAAATATTAAAGGACCAGTTCAAGACTAATTAATACTTGGGTGGAGAGAAAGGGTGGAAGTGCATGAAGCGCTTGCAGACACTTGCTGCACTATGCCTGGCTGGCTGAGTACTTCACTGAAGTGGCAGAAAACTCTTGAAATTGCAAATAATCCATGCTCCAGCAGGATGGAAATCGTGATTCAAGAGGGTGAATTAAAACCCAGCTGGAGACACTGGCCCTTCTCCCAGCTATGGTGAGAATTTGAGCCACGTTTGCCTTATTTCAACCCTTGCACAAGCTGAGGAGGCTCAGCATGTGATAAATTTATATCACATTTACTGAGGTCCAGGAGGAGACCACACAATTACTCCTGGGAGGTTTCCTAACTGGACACATCACATCCCACTCAGAAAATCCCCTGCAAAACACTTGGGGAGCCATCATATGTGCTTGCCCTGTTCTTACTTTTCTCTGGGCATCCATTTCAGGTCTCTGTGTGAGCTCCTGAGCGAGGTGGCCCTCCATTGGGAATGTGGACATTTTGTTGGTCCTTCTGACTTGGTCCCTGCAGCATGGCTGAGCATGGGCTGGGGGCACTGTGCAGCCCAAACACACGGGATTAGGGTGGGCTAAAATACAGGGTTTAGAATTGGGTTTGTAAAAAGGAAAAATTCCATTTCCTTTCTCCCTGGAATACTGTGTTTCCTTCAGTACCTTCAGAAGGAACTGGTTAAATAACACCCTTCTTTTGACCTGTTGTTATTTAAACCTTTTGTTGAAAAAGGTTTGGAACAAACATTTAAAGATGCCTTTTTCTGGAAGCATCAGCTGAAATATTTTGAGCATTTCTGAAGCTCAGTTTCTAACCAAAAAAAGCAGAAACATTTCAACAATTTGAGAGATGGAACCTTCCCCCTCCACTCTCCTACTTGTTCTTGAGCCAAAACAACTGCTTTTCATTCCCCCATGGCTCTGATCCTCCTGAAATGGGCCATTTCAGCCAATTTCCTCTCCAAAATGTCAACTGGGTCATCCCTGGATGACACTGACTCACTGGCACTGATGCCATTGAGACAGAAGAGCTTGGTTCTTGCTGAATCCTGCAAGTCCTGCGGGGCTAAGATGAGACTGGCACAGGCAGGGATCAGCAGTTTACAGCCAGCTCTGCCTGCTCAAGTTTTCTTCCCATTGCAGGGGACCGTGCAGGAGCCAGACCAGCGGTAATCTTGCAGGATCCAGCTGTAAAGCTAGTATTTGTGGTATGAGTACGGTTAGGGTTGTTATTATGAAGTAAAAAGGGCAAATTCACAGCTGAATACAGGTTGAGGGATTGGTTCATGGTTAATTCTCTGGTTGCGATGGCCCTGGGCATGCAATGGATTGGGTCTGGGCTGGCATCAGCTGCTGCCCCTTTTATATCAATGAAGGCTCAGAGGGCTAAGGAAATTGCTTGTGCCAGCAGCACTAAGTAGCTTACAGGAGGAAAGTTAACAGTAGCTCAGCTCTGATCAGCAATTAAAACAATGATCAGGAAGGGGGCTGGCAGCTCAGCCACGCAAGGATGGGATGTCTCGATCTTTTGTTGGGATCTGCCAGCCCTGCGCAGGCAGAAGGAGTTTCTCCTGGCAGAGAGGAAGACCTCGTTAGTGCTACGTTCAACAGCCAGGATTAGGGTTTCAGAGTAGTTCTTCTGTCCTTCATTATACCTGGTCCTATTCCCAACTGCAGCTCTGATCATCACCTTCACAACAGTCCAGAAACCTGATCTTAAGGAAACCACCCCTGCTAGCACTAGTTTTTCCCAAATACCTTTTATAGTTGGAATTTAAACTCGTCCTTGGCAAGACTGTAATATTCCTATTTTGAAGGCATTATGGCAAAGCTTAGATTCACCAAGATAAAGAATGACACAATAAGGTTGTAAAATAAAAAGCTCTCCCCATGTTAAAAGTTCCTAGCTGACACCACTGGTCATTCATTTGATTTTCTTTTCCTCGGCATGGACGGACTCATACAGGCTGAGACTTTATCGCATCCTTAAATCTGTTAGCACTGCCTTAACACACCCAAATGAGGAAGGAGAGAGCAGGAACCCCTTAAATAAGCCTTGCCACAACAGAAAGAGCAACACAGTCCCCTCTTTACAGGGCTGGAGCAGGAGGGCAGACCGTTAAATACTCCCTGGAGCTCTCAGGCAAACTTCCCTACTGAAAAATTAGATTAGCAAAGCTGAGAGTCTCCTATCTATCTCCTGATACCTCGGCTGTGTTTGCTGAGTGGTGATAACACAGGTCATATCAGCCTGCAAAGCCACCAGACAAAACCACGGGAGCCAGCAGCGCTTGTTACCTCCTGCAAGCAATGCCGCTAACGAAGCAAGTGAGCTCAGGGGAGGAGAGATGTCCAGGTCGAGAGGGAGACACCAGAGCTGTGTGCACCGGAGAGCATCGCATGGCTGCCTTTGGAGGAGGCTCTGCGGAAATATTTTAAATGCAAACACTTTTATCTGCTGACACAGAAGGGCTCTATGCAAAGCAGGGGATCTAAGTCTCCAAGGGCGTATCTATCTCCATCTAACAATACTTCAGGTAGTTGAAGGGTTTTTTATAAGTTTTTTTTTTCCCTATTGGGGAAATGTCAGTTCAGGAAAAGAGACTTTTTTCACATGAAAAGCCCTGTGCCAGCAAATCTCCTGTTTCAAAAAAATTAGTATTCTGAAATCTCGGAGCTGTGGCCCTTTTTGTGTTTCCAAAACAAAGTGCCCAGACCCACAGACAGCAGAAATGTGCTCATGTCTCACCTGTGTGTTCCTCAGCATCAGACAAAATCCCCCTTTTGTGCAAAGCTGTGCCACTGCACAGCTTAGAGACCCAAGGTATTGCCAGCAAATGGTGCCTCCCGGTGTACTCCTTGTCACGTTTATTAACAACCTGTCCTTCTGGAATGAAAACTTGATGCCTGAGACTCACTGACCTGCAATACTCCCTTTTCAGCAACAATCTACCTGCATTGAGCCAGGAGCAGATACAATCTGAGAAAAGCAGGGTGTGCAGAGATGCAATAGATACAGCAGAAAATTTGTGGCTTGCTCCATTCTCTACCAGGATGGATGGAGGCATGATGAGTCTCAGCCATGTCCTGCTTCCTCCCACATCTTCATACCAAGAGGGTTGTGAACATTTATTCTCTTTGAGAGTTCAGGTCTCTTGGATCCGCTGGGGTTTACTTCAAAAACTCCATAGGGTCTTCATATTCTCCTTTGTGGTCTCTATAGAGGCTATGTCTAGCTTGCTGCTCTTGCCTTGAGCTGAATCGAAGGCTGCGTTAGCCATATGGGTCATACATTGCACGCAGCATCCTCTCCACCTTTAGCAGACCTCGTATGTGCTGTGAATCATGACTGACAGCACACGGGAAAAACTCCTGTTTCTGGGATGGGCACAGGATGTAGAGAGTGTGACTAACACCATGCCAGGGCTTTCCTGAAGACTCAACCCCTTCCAGATACGTGGTCCCACACCTGTATTTATTCTTAGGTTTAAAAAGAGGGTGTTTGCCCTATGCAGCACATTCATGGCCAGATCTGCTTTCCTATACTCCAGAGACATGGGTATTTCAATACTAGGCTTTAGTGTGCTGTGAGACACTTGGGTATAGCATATTTTGCAGCATCAGGCTTGAAATTTGGGTCTCATGTGAACTGCAGGAGCCTGGGAAAGGGGATGGCTGGTTTCGAAGTGTTTGATCTCATACAAGTATTAGGCTGAGTCCTGGCAGGACCATGCTATGCAGGCTGTTTGCAAGATCCTCAGTTCCACTAAAAGTCAGCCATGATTTTCAAACCTTTTTGAAGCTAAACAAGGTATTGTAACAGACACAGTTAGTCAAGGTATGTTGATATATCCCAATGTCTTCTCTGGCCTTCCCCAGGCTGAGAACTTATGTCTCAAATCCTCATAAGAAGAATATTTATGTGCAAAGGATGAATCGGTCTGGGATATCTCAGGATGCTCTGAGGGAACTGGCTCACTGTCAATCACGCTGGGAAATGGTGCGAGCATATGGGCTGCTTCAGAGCAAATGTGGCTGTGCTCCCAGCACAAGGTACCGCAGAAAATGGTACAATATATCTATAGTGAGATTTTCCCTGCCAAGACAATGCTGAATTGGGTCTCCATGGGCCTTCTGCCCCTTCAAACACACAGCAAACTCACCACATCTCTTATTTGCTTCAGTTTGCAATGTACTTGTGCCCAGAAACATAATTGCCATATGCCTGGTATCTTCTCAGCCGATGGTATTGTGTCAACAGCCACTCAAAGGTTTCCAGCACTGCAGGAACCTCGCAGTCACCCTGAGAAGCAGAGAAAGGCTCTGCATGGACCTCTCCTTCCTGTGCTGCGTGTGGGCCATGCTCTAGCACACACCCTGGGCACACGTGATGGACAGAAATAATAACTGGCCATTAAAATTGCCCTGTGAGCCTGATTCCTCAGTCCCTCTGAAATCTTGCACCTTATACTGATGCATACGTTGTGAAGGACGCTTCCTATCAGCACAGACAACTTTTCGCAAATTTTGGAAGATGACAACTCCTCCAAGCCCATCCCAGGACAGAGTGATCACAAATGGCTTTGAATAAATAAGCACTAAATCTTATTTTTTCAGTAGTTATATTTCTAAGAAATTTCTACTTCACAGCATCAGTGCACCTACAAGCCAGAAAAAGGCAACCGCGGACCAGTTCATCTGACTCACATAAATGGAGTTGCAGGGAGGAAAAAGATGGGATCTGTTGAGTGCAAATGTCTGCAGAGACATATGTCCTTCTTTGCGCAACGGCATTGCTTGTGCTGTGCTGCCAGCGCAACAGATCAGCAGCAAATCGAACCGGTTCTATAACGGAGACCAAACATGCATCGAGGTCTTTCTCTTTAGGCACCCAGCACTGACATTTTTGGCATGTGTCAGCCTAGATGTAAGTGGCTGTTTGGATAAACGGATCTGACTCAGGTCTTGGCATTCAAACCATGACTAAAGCGCATTTCTATCTCTAAATTAAACCCTCCTGAAGTTGTAGAAGGTGGGCAGCTACATTAACCCATAAAATAAGCTCTGTACAGTGAAGGTGAGTGGGGCTCGATTTGCTAACACAGCACCAGCCCCGCCATGGACCTGTACTCTGGCTGAGGAAGCAATTTCACGGGCTGAGACAACAGGAGGTTTATGAAGCAGAAGAGGCCAGGACTGCTGCTGCTGTACCCATGGAAATCTTCCAGCACGGGAGGTATCTGGCACGCTGTCACTGGCTTTGAGGAGCAAAAATACCCTTGCTATTTTATTGCTCCAGTGAGCAGTGACAGGCCAGGGTTCGAACGCAGTTGGCTGCAGATCTGCGAGACATTGCACATTGCTTGGAAACGGACAGCCTGCTGCAAACCTAAGCAGTGTGTGCAGCCATAGAGCAGGGCTTCGCAGTGATCTCCAGCCTTGCCTTGACCACGGTGACTCCAAAGGCTTGGCTGTCCACRAAACTCATAACATGAATGACTTTGCACTGTCCAAAACATTGTAGTGGTGTCACCATTGCAAGCAGTCAGCTTTGAGCGTGGTTTTCCTGAGACCGAGGGTAGCACTGCCTACAGCAAGAGAGGCAGGGATGCATCCTCATCCAAAGAGACTGATCCAGACCACTCTGCCTCCATCCTGCTAACTCACCCATCATGGTTCACCAGGCACTGTGGAAGAAAACATTCCTCTGGATGAATGTTGTGTAGGCAAGAAGGATGGTCTCAGCTTGGAGAAATTGTCTTGTGGGCATCATTTATGTTCCTAAAAGAGTTTGGGAGCCCCATTTGCTCATCCTTCCTGCTCACTCTTGGGTTTTTTCTGTAAGGGGATGAAATCCTGGGATCAGCACATGCCTCCCCTAGAATGGCACTGAGATCTGCTCTACCAGTCTCAAACTGGCCAGAGAGAGGCCACAGAGTGGCAATATTCTAAATGGCAACAGGCACTGGGGACAACAGCAGCTTCTGGCCAATGGTGTGTGCTGATGGGCATAGGCAGTTCCTCCACTGCTGCAGTGCAGGGGCAAGAGCCAAGCAGATTTTGAGGAAAGGGACTCCTGGCTTCCAGGAGTTCGGCCACCACAGCCACTCCCTCCCAGCACTGACTGCAGGTGGGTGCGAGCCCAAGCAGCAGGTCCAGGCAAAGGTCTAGGAGGAGCTCCTGCTCCATGCCAGCCCCCTCCTTGGATGTGGATGGCGTGGCATGAACGTAGCCGTATTTGCAGCAGTCTGTTCGTATCAGTTGCCAGAAGGACTGCAGGACTTGCTGTTTCTTTCTCTGTGCTGGCGCTGGCTGCTTGCAAAGCCAGACACACACAGCAGAGCGGGGAAGCAGCAGAACGCGGGTGTCTGGCCAGAAAGGCAGGGGCTTGTTTTGGAGCATTACTGTGCAACATGGCTGCACCAGCTGGTGGAAATGCCTCAGCTGGGGGATAACCATGTGGTGTGTACACACTTGTGCTGCTTGCTGTGAATTGCTTCAATCAAGGAAGCGAAACCCTGATGATTTGCCCTAACTGGAAGAAGTACCAGTGTGCAGGTAATATTTCCATCTCATTTTCCTGCTCCAGGTACTGGGGGTATCCATCAAACCACTGAAATGGCTATTTTAAAGCCCCAGGGCCCTAAGTGGATTGGGTGCCAGGAGAGCACCACTTGCTGAGCAGCAGAGCTTTTGCCTGTCTTGCAGCTCATGCAACTGATGGGTGATGGGAGATGCTCCACTCGGAGCTGGGCAGCACCCATGTCTGTCTCCAGTGCAGCAGCTCCCAGGTTTGCCGACATAGCGACTGACGGAAATATGATGGTCTGTGTTGTAGAGGAGCAAGATGACCATCACAGCTCTCTCTGGTTTTAAAGTCCAGCCACGTGCTCGTGCACAGCTCGATGATGTTTTTGTGAACGGGAGCCTCTTTGCATACAGGACCTGCCTTGGCATAGAGCATTTGGTGTTAGTCACATGCACACATAGGGGCTGAGAAAGTGCAATAAAAGCAGCTTCATTTTTTATTCCCTTTGCCCTATTCTTATTTCTCTTCATTGGTCACCTCCTGTATTGAACAACCCATTACGGATTCAGGTAAGGGGTCCTTTGGCTGTTACTGAGATGCTCTCAGGTTTTGCCCAAGACTTGGCTTTCTTTTGCAGGCTGCTGCTGACACTGAATTTTAATTTCTCTCCTACTCTGAGGGAGCCAAATGTCAGATAGGGACTAAAAATGACTGGCAGCCATGGGAAGAAGAGCACATGTAGCCCCAGGGGCAGGTATCATCTTTGCTCACTGTGCCATCCCAGGGATGCCAGCCAGTGTAGTTTCTTTAACAAGTAGTTACATAGTTTAGAACCACAAAATAGCCTGGCCTGCACTTCCAAAGGGGTGAAACCCCAAAACATCTCCTGGGGCAGCAAGAGGGAGAAAGAGATGCCAAAACCAATGCCCAAGACTCAACAGTAGGTGGTAGGTCCACCTTGCTAAAAAGAGGTCAAGGCCTTATATTAAATGAATATATTTGCTGCAGTGTAGCAAGAGGGATTCGGGAAGCTCAGGGACCCACGATATCAGTCCTACAGATACAATTATCTCAGAGGGCGATGCTAGCACTGCATAAGTAGCAAAAGTGGGCTATCAGGAGCTGATATCCCGTGATATGCGTGGACGTGTCGCTGCCTGTTCCTGACGATCTGAAGAAAAACAGGAGCAAAAGCAGAAAGGGCAGAGCACAGGGGGGATTGTCTTGTGATAGCGTCAGTGGAGGTGAACCGAAGTGATCCAAGCCAAAATAGCTGATGGCAAATGTTAGCAATCAGCCAAGAGACTGCAAAACAGTGCGAGCCCGGGATCGCCACGCTCCAGCRCCCTGCCCTGCCTGGGTGCTGCGTGGGCTTCGCTGAGCCAGCCACGACTGGTGTGTGAAATGCTGAGCTCTGCTAACGGAGGCCAGGACATCGTGAATCGAGCTAAATTCTGCTTGGGGAAATGTTGATTTACAGTGAAGGAAAATGAACTGCGCTGAAAGTAATCATGCTAAGATAGGGCACTGTGAAATGAGCCATGCTGAACTGTGACTGCAGTGCAAAGCAAATCCATTGGGAAATGCTCGTGGTCAAGTCTGCCAGCCCATCAAGTTAAAGCCTTATTCTGCCTCCTTAGAATTCTCTAAGGATGTGCCTGGCTTGTACTCCTAAAGCTTGGCTTGTACTCCTAAAGATAAAGGGAGCCTTGTTACTGACTTTGGTGGGAGAGGGAGGAACCTCCAAACTGGGGGGACTTTGCACACACACAGCAAGTGAAGTGTAGTGTTCGCTTCTGACTCAGACTTCTCTCAAGACAGAGGAGAGCTGCAGAGACAATGTTTTGCTTTTTGTTTGTGAAAGAAATTCAAGTGGATGGTGAGCAGAAGGGCTAGGCAAAGTAATAAGCTATACAAAAGGAACAAAAGAGATGATTCAAGTAAAAAATGTATCAAAGCTCAAATGTGAAGTTTTTTTCTCTTATCTCTTTCATGGGTCAAGCAGAAGAGGTAAGAAATCTGTCTTCAATTGCCACAAATACCAATTAGTGTCAAAAATACCCAACTCTCCTCCCGGGGCTCTGTTACGCAGTCCCCTTGGCAGCCTTCCTACCTCACCCTGCCTCCTGTGGAGACAACGGGTATGAGGTGGAGAGGAGATGTTTGCCCTGGCTCTCCCGGGAGCAGTGCTTTCTAACCTTTTTTTCCATGTGTGAATACCTAAGCCTTTTACTAGCAGAGGTTTCGAGCCCTGCTTGGGGAGCTCAAGCCCTGAGCCAGCAGGCTTTCTGCTCTTGGATACTTTTCATGAAATGAGGAGTAGTTGAGGGATCCCCTAAGTTTCTCAGGGTCAGCAGCAGAAAATTGCTGTCTCAGATGACAGAGAGTTTTTTGCAGCATAGCAGCTTCATAAACCTGCCTCACCCCCAGCCACCTCTTACATCACCCCCAGTGCATCTTTGTCCATTCACCTGTTCATACATTTTCCCTCTCCTTTCCCCCTCTCCCCCTTTCTCTGCTCACCAGCTTTTTTCTCTTTTCCACATGTATCCATTACTGTCGGCTTTTTTAATATTCCTGACCCTACACCTCCATTTTTTGCTATTTTTCTCTTTGCTTCTACTTTTTTTTTGTCATCTCTCTCTCTGTCCCTCTCGCTCCCCCTCCTTCATGTCAGAGGGACACCGGGGACCAGCTGGACCCAYCTGATGCTCGCAGGTCTCGGATGTGGATTGCCATGGCAAAGAGCCAGCTCCCGCGCTGCCGAAGAGTACCGACCAACCGCTCCAGCCCCGGCCGTGTAACAACAGCCCCAAGAGGGACACGGGCAGCCCCACTGTCTGCCTCACGCAGTGCTTTGCTGCTAGCTGGGAGCATGAGCCCTGCTGTAGGCCCTGGATAAGGGCAATTAAAAAAAAATTAATCCACGTGTCGAATACTTTGCAGGCCACAGAGGAAACCTGCCAAGCTGTGGGAGTGAGGAAGTGTGATCACCCCCACTTCACAGACAAGGAGTTCACACATCGGGCTGAGCCAAACTAAAAGCTGTAAGATGCGGCTGTCTGTCAGAAGCAGTGGGATGTTTGCAATTCAGCCTATTCCCACCATCCTTTCAGCTCCCATGGCTTTACTATTATCATTACTGTTGCAAGTATTATTATTTAGCATCGGTAAGAAAGAAAAGGAAATAGCACCCATGTCCTTGTCATCACATTAATGCCAGCCAATCTTTTCAGCAGATACCAGGTTTCAGTCTTTCCTGCTGGGCCACATAATACAAGCTACTCTGTAGCTGCTCCTTGCAGCATATCTGATCCTACCAGGCAAGCAACATTTCTGTGGCTAAGGCTCAGAAAAGCAGGCTGGTCCCCTGGGTGCAGGCAGCACCCTACAGCCTGGCCCAGCAGGGATCATCACGCTGGGATCCCCTGGGTGCGGGCAGCACCCTACAGCCCAGCCCAGCAGGGATCATCGCGCTGGCACACCGGCGCTGCCTGCAGCCTGTCCTTGGAAATTCCCTCCTGGTGGGTTTGGAGAGGCGTCAGCCTACAGTCGGAGAGAGTCACCCACCCTGGCATTAGGAAAAGCTTTTTGTTCTTTAAACTGTCTCAGGCGTTTAAGTCATTAAGGCAGGGAGGGCTTATTCTAAGCAGCTAGAGGATTAGTGGGGGTTATAGGATACTCTCCGGTCTAACACTCTCCCTTCTTGCTTCAGCTTTTCTGTAGCATGTGAAGCAAAAAGGATGCCACCCTCATGAGAAAGAAGGTCACTGCCACAGTGAGAACCACAGGCATGGCTATGAGAAAGGAGAAGGTCACAGCCATCACCATGCCCACACACCGGATGATAAGAAGGGAGAAGGTCACTGCCACTCCCATGGCCATACACACGGTCATGAGAAAGGCCCAGGCCCTTCCTAGCGCAAGTAATGTCACGGTCATTGGCATGGGAGAGGTTGCAGAAAGAGCAGCCACCTTCCACAAGCTCCATGGGACGCTCTCCCCATGGCACAAGGGGACATGCGTGGCTACCACACAACTCTGTGCAATTTCATGGTATCAATAGTCAATGATAGCAGGATCCTGCAAGGAGGGGAACGTGTCTGACCTCCTTGTGTTCTCCGTGCTTTCAACCCAGTTGTTTCAAAACTACCACCTATTTCAACAAATTGTTTACTTATTGAATGCTGCTAAAATCCAGAGGGTGAACCCACACACTTCAAAATGCTGCTCTGCACCTGCCACGCAGGTCTGGGAGTGCTTCTGGGAGCTTTCCCACCTTGGGCCAAAGCAGAAGCACAACTCTACCTGCCACCCAAAGGGATCTGTGCACTGTTTGAACCTGCAGCCCCACAAGACGTCTTTCGTCAGGAACTGTGCGCTGCTCGGGGTGAGGACGGGAAGGGGATTTTGGGGCTAGGCGAGGCAGTTTGGTCCATCTCCAGGCTTGGAGAAGACCCTGCTTCCTTGCACCGCCACGCGCCCCGGAGCTCCTGCCCTGGACCCTGCTCGCTCAACCCCGTCCCGAAGAGCCGGGCTGGCCCCGGGGGCGGAGGGAGGAGCCGGGCGGCCCCGGCTCGGTGCTCACCCGCCCGCCTCGCAGTGCCCGCCGCGCTCCCCGGGGCAGGCGGCAGCGCCCCCGCGCCCGCCCCGCGGCTATTGGCCGCCCGCACCGGGCCCGCCTCCGCGGCCGCGCAAGCGCCGCGCGGAGCCGCGCCGGGGCGCTGCCGCCGCCGCCGCCGCCGCTCCGGGAGCGTTCAGCACCGCGGGCTGCGGACAGCGCCCCGCTGCCGCCGCCGCCGCCGGCCATGGAGGCCGCGCCGGGCTCGCCGCGCCGGGAGCAGCGGCCCGAGGGGACGCGCCGCGGCCGCGGCACCGCCTCGCCCAGGTAGGAGCGCGGGTCCCGGCGCGGCGCTGCGGGGGACGGGAGGCCGGGGCCGGTGGCGGGGGCGCGGGGGCTTCCCTTCCCTCGCGGGCGGGGCAGCCGGCAGTGCCGCTGTGCCCGGTGCGGCGGGGCAGACGGCGGGGCCGGGCTGTGCCCGGTGCGGCGGGGCCGAGCCGGCGCTGCGGAGCCGGTGCCCCGGCGGGTGGGAGCTCCCGCCCTGCCGCCACCCCCGGCTCTGTGGGTGCGGAGGTGGCCGGTGCCGCCGGGGTTTTCCTGGGGCTGGGGGTGCGGAGCTGGGCACGGCCCCCCGGAGGTGTGTCCCGTCCTCCCACCGAGAGAGCAGGCAAAGCCCCTCTCTGTCTGCCTGCCGAACTGCCCACCCCTCGGTTTTGGGGTTGGGCGATCCGTGCTGCCCGGCCGGTGCCCTGGTTGTTCCTGCATGGGGTCAGGCACACCCTGCGGAGCCAACCGTGTCGGTGGGTGACTGCCTGGCTTGGCCTCCCTGGCAGGTTTTTATCCTGCAACATGGTGAGCTCTCCCTTCTGCAGCAACGGGTGAGCTATTGTTGGTGAAGCTCAGCATGTTTCAGACAGAGTCCTCATTGCGCCAGGCTATGGGCAAGCACGGTTTTCACTCCAAAGATCTCTTCTACAAAACCCTGCAGCCATCATCTTCTCCCCCCTGTGCCATATGCTSCCTTACCTGGTGTCTTAAACCAGCCACAGTCATTGTCATTTTCTGGAAACGTCAACAAGCCCATAATCATGGGCAAGGAGCCATCCCCAAATTTGCAAGCACATTGCCATTTGTTAGACCAGAGGCAACGGATCTTCTGAGCTCTTCAGATTCTGTTTGACCAGAGCACACCCCGAGGTCAACAGCACACAAATTCCTTCTGAAAGCCAAAGAGTTTCACTTCTGTCTGATACAGGATATTCGTGCTGAGACATCCCCACCTGCCTGGGGGAACCAACCGGGCAGTCACCTCTCTTTAGACAGCTCTGAAGATCTCAGCCAGAGGCTGGTGTGCTTTTGGGTCTCGGTGCTCGCTGAGTGACTGTTACACAACCCAGCACTGTTTTAAATCTTGGGCATTCGATGGGGTCAGAGCTATCACTGAAGCCCTGTTAGCTTTGCTTGCCTGAGTAATCCTTGCTCATTCCAACAGGTCTTTTGAAATGAACGCTGCAGCCTGTAAGACTTAAGTTATACAGATGAGTTAAGACATCTGAAACAGGTGTATTTTGAATTTCACTCATGCTGCTCACTCAGGAACTAAAATTTATGGCAATAAAGTACAAGAAGATAGCGCTCTCACTCCTAAGCATGCATATACATAAATGCTTCTTTATGCAAGGCTCTTCATATAGCCGCTAAAGGGTTAGCTCTGTAGTCCCCATCCTCTGCTCCTAGCCAATGCTCTTATCATCAATGCTCAACTCATCATCAGAAAAATACAGATGTTTGAAAACACTACCTTCTTCTGGCCTCTTCCAGGCTGGGATAGCAAGGTGGTGTTTTCTTTTCCTTTCCCTTTTCTTTTCATTTCATTTTGTTTCTTTTTTCTTCAAAACAAGGCTTAGCAAACATGATTTTACCAGCACATTTTACACTGCCAGTGCAGATAGAGCAAACTGCATCCAGTCCTATTCTGGCACTGAAGACTGGGTGGGGATCTTGAGCCCTTTGTGTCTGGTTGTATCCCATCACACATACCTGTACCCACAGCAGCAGTAGCTGCCTGGGGTAAAGGTAAGGCTGTTCAGACGAGTCAATGGAAAGGATTATAAAACTAAACTTTTCTTGGCAGACTATGTGGGAAGCAGAGTTTTGCAGTCTCATTAATTTTTCATGATGATTTAACATACCCAGGAGTCTCATTAAGAAAAAGATTGTAGAACTTCTCAAGAATACGCACTAAGCGTAAAAAGCAAAACAAATAGCAACTACACAGAAATTCTTCAGTGCAGGAGAATTTGACCCAGCCTAAGGAGGAGATGAAATGCTCAGGAGGTGCCTGTCTTTCCCTGTCAGCTAGACAGGGGAGCTAGAAAACGAGGTGAGAGTGAAACGCAATGAACCCTTCCCTAATCTCTGGAAAAGGGCACTCTTACCTCCTTAGAAAACACAAGCAAAGAAGCTCTTTTTTCTCAAGAGCTCCACTGCTGTTTTGCTGGTGGTATGTTCAAAGAGAAAACCTTTATTTAAATTCCATTATAAAAACCCATTCTTAAAGAGTCATTTACAGCTCTCAAAGAAAAAGCCATTAATCTACATGGAAACTGACCTATAGCACATGGTTTTAATTCATGGTTTTCATTTTTTTTTCATTTGGGAAAGCTTGTACAGCTGATATACAAGCAAAACGTTGCTAAAGTAAGAAAAAAAGGGAAAGAAAATAAAACTAGCTTCTTTTTTTATGAAAGAAATTTTGCAGTGCTTAATGTCTAACTGAGCAAAGGTTCCTGGGGAAAAAGGGCTCTGGTTGTAGTCAAGATACAGACTCTTGCCCTTTCTCTTGCTTGTTTTTATTCCCCCTTGAGATTCTTCTGTCAACAGAAGTTGTAGTTTGACTCAGGCATCAGACAGCTCCATTCACTTGGTAGGTGTTTCCCATCTTTCATATGCAAAGTGCTTCTTTCCTGATCCTCTCCTTAGTATGCAAAGGGTGAGATAATCTTTCAATTAAAAAAAAAGAAGTGCTTATAGAAATGGTCTTGGGGATGAGGGGGGAATTAGGCAGACCAATAAAGAAGCCATTCCTTCAAAACGCTGAATATTTTTGGCCCATTTTTCCTCTCTCAGAGACGCACGTGCTCTCCCGCTGCGTAGCTCAGACAGAAGCAAGACCAGAGACGTGCCAAAGAGATGGAGTGGCTGAGGAAAGAGAAGGTGACTGTATGCTGTCATTTCCCTGCCCCRCAAACCTTCCTCCACCAGAGCTCAGCTCTGTGTGCTGGCAGAGTGAAGCCGTCCTGAGGGGGAAGGAGTTGGGGGCAGGCAGCCAACACGGCATGCTTCCAGCAAACCCTCTTGCTGAGGCTTTGATGCTCAGGCTGGTGGGGAGGTGGGCAGCTAAAGCCATGTCCTGCTGACACCTTCTGCAGGGCAGTGTCTGAGCTTCATAGCAGGACGCTGGTCTCTGGGGGAAGGGAGGTAGCCCACTCATAGCATTCAGACCTTGGCTCCTGCCACAGACTCTGCAGTGCCTACCACTGCTCTGCATCCCAGCAGAGATGGAATGGCATAAAGCCATCTCCTTAGAAATCTTGACCTTATCTTCCCTGTTTTCTTGTGGGAAGAAGCTTCTGTCCTTTTGCTGTACATCCCACATGAAGTAGGCTGCCTATGCCCTGGTACTCGTCTCAGAAAAGCACTGCTGCACTCAAAGTGACTCGGGCAGTTTCATAAATTGGATTATTATACTGTCTAGACATCTCAAGGGAAGAGATGGGGAAGCAAATAGCGTGAGAAATGCAACTCATTGCCGTGGGTAACAGGAGCAGTTAACTCCAGTCTGTCCCTTGCCCTACACCTCCTTGTCCTCTCTTTTCCCAGCATCTCTTCGGTTGCATCCAGCTGAGCTTGAAGAAGAAAATGGAGGCTGTCAGGCTGCCTCTGTAGGCTTTTCTGTGGCTGAGAGACCATTTCTGCCCACTCAATCCCAAAGATGTCAAATATCTGACATGGCCCAGACTGGGAACAAACGTTAAAAAAAAATGTTTCTCTTCCCCTGATGTTAGTCTTCGTTAGTGTCAGCGTGGCAAGCAAAGCCCAGTGCGGTGCTCTGCCCACCTCTTCTCCTGCCTGACAGTAAAGAGATATCAGAAACTCCTCCACAACCATTTTTCTAGCATAGTTCAGGGTCCTGCGGGCCCAGAAAAGTAATAGTGACATGGCTGCAGGCAAACAAGGACCAGCCTACATCTCTGGTGCAGACCTCAGCATATCAAACGTTAAGCCCGCCAGCACTATGGCTAATTGGGAGTGTAGCAAGTGAAGACTCGAATTCTGCAGAACTGCCAGCAGTGATTTTCCAAACCGATCATTATTTGCGAGCTCCAGGTTTCCCTGGAGATTTTGGATAACCAAGGTCACATTGTCATAGAGTTGGAGAGAGACGAGCATAAGGCAACTCATATCCAGAAGGTGACTGACAGAACTGTAATTGTTTATTCTGAAAAGGAGATAATGAAGAAGAGTCACGAGTGAATGATTTGAACTAGCCAAAGCTATTGTAAAATATGAAGTCACTGAGCAGRCAGGGGATTGAGTTAAGAGACAACATGCAGGGGAAGAACAGAACTTGACAGTATTTTGCAGCAAAGATGGTAAACAAGAAGAATGGGCTTTCATGTGAAATATTAGAATCAAATATATTAACATATGTGCATAAAAACTGGAGGCAATCTGCGATATCCAAGGGTTTGTCATCTGCCTTCCCCACCAGGAGGTTTTGTAGCTGAGGAGTTTTTGGAGGAGGAATTTTTCATTGCATGTTTCCTGCACCTCCCTGACCATCTTCAAAGTGTATTTTGTGAAAGTCTTCTTTTCTGTCCAGTGTTACATATTCACCATCAGATGAGGCAGATGTGGTGGTACAGCCATCAGACTAATTTAGTTATGAAAAGCCTCTGGTCCCAATCTCCTATGCAGATCCAGCAGTTTAAACGAAAAATAATTTTGTTTTTGCTTTGAAAAAAAAGAACACAAATATTGTACATGTGCAGGAATACTAAAAGCACAAGTCGTCAGTGCAGCAGTGTCTCTGTGAAGAATTATGCATTGTAGGAAACCATCACCTATTTAAAGTGTACAAAAATTAGGAGAAACAACAGGATCAAGGTAGAGGGAAAACAGTAACTGAGAGGCATCAAAAGGGAAGTGAGAAAAGGTCTAGACCTTGCCAAAGCATAACACTACCACAATCCCAGCTCTCTGATGAAAACTCCCTGACCCAGAACTGCTAGTACGAAACTACAAACCCCAAATAAGATGCACCTGCACTTCAGTCACTGGACACCTGGGAAGAGTGAGATGAATTACACGTTAAGCTTGAGAGAGTGGATTGAGGGACTCTCCAGGTCAGCTCTCCCAAACAAACTCTGCCCCTGCAGCTCGTCAGAGCTGTAGGGGATGTGGTGGCTAGCATCTCCCAGTCAGGTTGGTTCTATAATTAGTACAGATGGGCAATGACTAATTAAAGATGTCATTTTATATGTTGACTACCACAGACCGTAATCTTTCTTTCATCTGTCTGCAGTGCACCCGCCCTGTGCTGCAGCAGTACAACTGAACCTGAATCCCTTCCAGTGCAGGGATGACTCTGATGAGGCTGTAACAAGTCCAGACAAGACCTTAGATTACATCTCATGAACAGCTTCGCTGGCATTTGATTTATAATCTCATGTATTGCACTCATATACACCAATGACAAATTTGTAGTCTTCTGTTGTAAACTACCTTTATATAGAGGTGTAACACAAATCACGCGCTTCAAAGTCTGGGTAATCCTGCCACTAATCCATCTGTGACAGGACAGCAAGGACTTCATGCAATGTGGTTGATACTATTTCTTTTGAAAAATTCTGTGGGTGAATGGGATATCATTGTCACAATCTGTTCAGGAGCTCCTGCTTTGGCCAACAGCACTCCCTCTTGCTACGTTGAACTAGCTCAAGTCTTAGTAGTACTTTGGGTTGTAGAGCAGAGATAACCGAGCGCTGGAACTGTTGGGAGCTTATCTCAATGAGGTGTGCACACATCTGTCTGTTGGTTTTCTGGCACCTGCTTCAGTGCAAACTTTGACTTCTTTCAGCCACTTTGTATATCTATTGTCATAGGAAATGTTAACGGTCTCGCAAATGCTGTCTGATGTTGCTCTCTTTGGGTGTATGGCCTCTTCCGAGGATGCAAAGAAGGTCGCTTACACAGACCTTGGTATTTGCAGACTATTTTAATATCATTTTGCCATTTCTTCTCTCCTTCCTTGGCCACTACCAAAAAATATTCAGCAAAGGAATTTGATGACCCAAAATAAAATCCCCCATGTAGTTCCTCCCTCCTGCATGGCCTGAGCTTCAGAAAATCTGCATTTGAACGTCAGTTACTGCTTCTGAAGTCAGTGTCATTGTAATGAGGACCCATGAACATGCCATCTGTGTCTGTAACTATGCTGCAGCTGTCTTCTGTCTTAAAAACTAAAATTAGCATTGGATGGTGTCTAATCAGTTGAGATTTCTTTGTTACTAGTCCCTGGACTGGTACACTGTGCAAGTAAAGCTGAGTGCGATGTCTGTGCCATGAGTCTCCACACCAGCACTGGTATAACTGCTACCACAAACATTACTCTGTTGTAATGATTTTAATGAAATAAGACCACTTTGTACAATCATGAAATATAGTTTCTCAGTGTTGATAAACTCAATTGATGTTGGAAAGTACATAGCACAAGCTGCCAAGGCCAATATGTCCTTCTTTCTGGAAAAAATATCAATTTTCAAGCAATACTGAGCTAATAGTATTCTTCAAATCTCTTTTGTCATTGATATTATCATGCCATTTAACTTTAGGTGCAATTCCAGAGACTTGTAACTGCTACAATTCTGTGTTTTTCCATGGCTGTCTGAAAAAGAAATGAGAGGGACTCTGCAAATTTTCAAAAATATTCCCTTCTCAAACATTTTGCCTTCATTTTTTCCCACATCGCATCAGGTACCTCAGGCTAAAGTTCATCTCACTGTAGTCTTGCTCCAGCACTCATAATTCTTTGATGACTTGAGACACTTTGTGATTCTAGCTGGCCCGAATCATTCGTCATACTTAATCCTTGATGCCAGACACTAGGGTAAGACACATAAGTCAGCTGTAGACACCATGGCATGTGCTCTGAACAAGGACCAGAGACTACTGGTGTCTCCATATTGTGCTTTCTTTTTGAGCTCCAGATTGCACAGTACTGCTGAAACTCCGACACCTTGACCAGCTGCACCTCTTGAGACAGCAATTCCTAAGGCATTTTTGGGGTCAGTGTGACCTCAGTCTGTTGTGTGTGAAGGGTTTTTTGGTGTCACACAGACTAAGCAGTCCCTCAAAGTGAAAGTCGAGCTTTAAGAGATCTTGAGAGATCCTAGTCCATCCCCTTCCTGCATACCAAGACCAATAATATCTGTTGCCGACATCCTTAGGAGATGTATGTCTAAAATGATCCTGAAGAGCCCAGTGGAGAGTCTGCAGGACACAAGAGCCGTTAGGGCATGTGCCAAGCTGGAGGCTGAAGCCCCTTTTACACCGTCGTAGCCATCAGGTTCACTGTTCAGTTTTTTTAGTGCCAGGGATGATTCACTCTCCTACTATCCCAACGTGGAGCAGAGCCAGTCCTTCTGCAGAGCAATCAAACAAATTCATCTTCCCAAGAAGCACAGATAATTGAGTGTCTTCTTCACATGCAGTCTCCTTTGGTTTCCGTTTCCCCAGATCTTCATAGTCACCCTGTGGTGCTGAGTTAGGACCCTGCCGTTATCACCAGCCAGTGTGTTCTGCACCCTCCACAGTGAAATATCTTGGAGAATTGTTTGAGGGGATGTTACCCAATTTTTCAAAATTTTGGAGCAACATGCACAAAGATGTCATGGATTCTCCATCAGTTGAAATCCCTGAGTGAGTCATGGATGTCTTTATAAAAAGCATAATCCAGCTCAGCCCTGAGACTGGCTCTTGATACAGCAAAGAGTGGGTGAGGTTTTACATCTTGTGTTATGTGGGAGGCCTGTGAGAGTCTCCAGTTTGCAGGATGCGATTCCCCTGCATAGCCTTTCTACTGCTCTGCTGTTTTACCATACCTTTATTTTCTCTCTCAGAGAAAAACAAAATGCAGGACCTTGCCAGACCTGTCTTGCCATGCCAGAGATTGGGAACACCGAGCCCAGCTACAGTGGCACTTCCTGGGAAAGAATCTGCCCGGTCCATCACTGCCCCATTCCTGCATCCCCCAGGCTRGGGGGAGACCACCTGCCCTCCTCCAGCCACATGCTTGGGCCAGTCTCCACCCAGTCCAATGGCCAGGTGCCATCAAGCTCCCAGGACTTGCAGCAGCATCACCTGTATTACCCCTGCAACCAGCAGGAGCCCCGAGGCAGCTATGGCCTGCCCCCGCTCCCTGGGCACGGCGAGAGGCCCATGTTGTGTTCCCACCTTTCCAGCGGTGATCCCGCGTCAGCTTCCCACCACGAGGCCTCGGAACCCCCCTGGAAACAGTGGTCCCCTGGGCAGCGACGGCCCATGCAGCATCACATTGTAACAGTCAGGTAAGAGGCACATGGAGAACGGCTCAGGGGCTTTCAAAAAGCATCTCCTGAACTTTGAGGTGGGAAGTGGGAAGGGATGAGAAGGGTCTGAGTGGGGATGCACGAAACATGGCTTTGCTCTTCAGTTTGGGACAGCAGCTGCCCCAAAATGCACGGAGGGATCCAGTCTGCTCTCTCCATCTCTGTGGAAAGTGTACAGAGCGCTGCCATTCCCACACCAGGGAGAGGCAGGATTTGCTTCTCAAGGCGACTCATTGGATAAAGCCAAAGTCACTCAGTTGCTCCTAGATCATGCAGCTCTGCTTATGCCCATCTTCTGTGATCTTTGTATTTTCTCCTTTTGCACTGCAAGACATCCAGCTGGCTAATCCTTTATCTTGACAGAGTTTCTCAGTGATAAGAGCAGAGTTAACTTCTTTTTCTGCCCCCACCGAAGCTGCTGCCTGTGCTGGAAGGGAGAGGCAGCAGAGGGTAAGCACTGGCTACAGCTGAGCAGTGAGAAATACAGAAGTGGTGAAGATTATTTGGTTTTCCGGGTTGGGCAGCAACAAGGGTGTAAATTCTGTATTGTCCGTGACAGAATCGGGCAAACTCCATTTGTATGCAGAGCACCCCAGTGACTTGCTTGGGTGGTGGTTGTTTCTTGGGCAGCGCTGTAATGGTGCATACGGGATGGGCTTCCTCAACAGCCTGAGCTACAATCTCTGCCCCTTCCAGCCAGCATCCGTCCTTGCTGCGTGTGCCTTTTGGAGTCCACTGTTGGCACTAAAGACCGTGATCCCTTTGCTACCACAGCAGTAGCCACCAAAGTCCGATAAAAGATGGCACAGGATTCCTTCCTTGCCTTTGTACAGCGGTGCAGGGTTAGGCACAAAAGCCCTTTATGGTCTCATTATCTAGCCATTAACAGAGGATTTAATTTGCTTGTGTTTGCAGTGTAGAGCAATTGCAGCCAGAGGAGTGGAGCCTGGATCCTTTTTAGCTCGTACGCCATCAACAAAATTGTCAACTACATTCTCTGTAACAGGTTATTTAAGTAGGAAACGCAGCTGGATTGCAAATCCCTGGCAGAATGTGCAGCACTAGCAGACAGAAAAGTGATAACATAATAATGCTAGAATGGGGTTTTTAATCCAAGCAAATCTGCTTGAGAAGCTATTGTGAGAGAATTAGCACAGGATGGGCAGTGTGCTGCCAGAAAGAGACCTCTCTTTAATAGTCTGGTGAGGATTTTTCTTTGCTCCTCTCTCTCTCAAACCTACAGAGCACTAGTGTGATGAGGAAAACACAATATAATTTATTACACGTGCCACTGAGAGTGGCTCTTCCATGGGGAACTCTCCTCTGTTGCTTTTTCATTTCTTCCATACATAACAACCTACCAGGAAGGATGAGCTGCCACAGGGTCACCAGTCGGCCACCCGGGATGGAGCAGGGACCTGGGGCCATCTGCCCCACGCGGATATCGGAGTGCAGCAGGACCTTCTCCCAGTTCAAGCCAAGAGCATAGGAGGAGGGTGAAGGGAGGAGGGAGCACTCACTGAGCTGAGCTTGGCATGGCTCCGGAGAGAGGAGGAAGCCACAGCTGGGAGCAGTTCACTGGAAGCTGCACTGTAACCCAAGGCCATGCCGGGCTGGGGCATATTTCAAGGGGACATTTCAGTGGAAACGGAGAGCAGAATCAAAGATCCTTCAATTACAGTGACCCACTGAGGTGCAGCTTTTCTGTTAAGATGTCAGTGGAAAGCTTGCCCTCAGGGATTCATTAACAAACGTAACCTTGGATTCCCTGGGGATGGCTTCTTTATTTCATTCCTCAGAGCCCTACAAGTAGGAATGACAAATGCTCCTCTCTGCAGGAAACCCCGGAAAAATGTTTTGAGCAGCTCCACTGGCCTTCTGCTCCTCTAGACTTGACAAACACTGTCTTTGGAAGTGCCCAGGAAACAAATGAGAGCCACCTTTTTGGAAAATCCTTGCTGAGCTGAACAGGAAATAAAAACTATCTATAGGCATTGCTAGCCCAACTGATGAAATTTAATAAAGAGGTATGCTCTTGTCAAGAAAGAATTTAAAAATTCAGTAGGAAAGCACTTAAACCAGATAGATTTTCATGGATAGAGTTGCGGTGCAATTTCTATGGAATTACATTGCTCATGTCCGTTACTGTCTACAGGGTTTTCTTAGAGGGGCAAAAATGAGGAGTGACTACATGTCTTCCCATCCTGTTTGGTTAAAATGCCAACGGAGAGGAAAAGACTCTGTTATTCATTAAACTAATTCATGTAGTGCCAGTACTCTTGCAGCAATGGCTCAGCTTGGTGCTTTACAGCCCCTGAAAGGGTTACCTCGCTCATCAACAGCCCAGCACTCTGCTTTGTAGGAAAATAATAAATGAACGCATCTTTTTTTTTTTCTGTCTGCAGACATGACAAAGCTTTCAGGATGCCAAAAAGGTATGTTTAATATCAAAAGCTTCCTGTCCTTCTACCCCATTATCATTGCTCTCCTACCCTGCTATTAGGAAATGCAGAGTATTATTGCTGGTGACATCCCTGGCAGGCCCAGCTTCAGAGGCAAGGTCAGTCTGCTCAAGGCTTCCCATCCACTGGGAAAAATCTCAATGTGCTTGCGAGATCAATTTAACCTGTATTAATGAATAGCAACACTGTCTTGATAGCTGTTCTTGGGGCAGGTGCCTGGCTCTAATCCATACAATAGTTTTTTATATATATATATATAAAATAATCCTCTCTCTGTGTGTGTGTGTGTGTGTGTATATATATATAGGATTAATCCAGCTTGGCCCACCAGATGAGCAATCAGGAGGATAGCCCATCCATGAAATAAGTTCACCTTTTCAAAAGACAGGATTTTTAATACATTTCTCAAAATTAAAATAATTGGATTGCTTTCAACTTCTGTTTACTGATTTTTGTAAACTATTTTTTCTGGAAGGTTTGAGTAAGTATCTTCCATCATCAGATACTGCAGCTGATTCTTTTTTTTCTTTTTTTTTTTTCTGGTAATTGGACATGGAATCACCCAAAACAGCCTCCAGAAATTAGGTACTCTAATGCGTAAAGGGCAATTTTTGTTCATTTTCATAGCAAAGACTTCACCTGTGAAAACAAACTTGATAAGGCAGTCTTCAATTGAAAAAAATACCGGGCCTGACCAAAAGTCACGTGACAAGCTCTTTGAAGGGCTTGTGATGATTTCTAATTATGAGAAATAGCTGCATTACTTGACTCAGTAAAGTTGGAGGCAAGAGGAGCAAAAGAGCAGGCAAGCAGGAACATTACACCTCGAGGTTGATATGCACTGGCACAGCCACTCTAAAGTTCATAAATATTTCATTTCCCCATGAAGCTTAAATATTTGTCAACTATTTTTGAACAAAGAATTTCTTATATTTCAGAAATACATCAGAATACAGAAGAAATACCTAGAACCTGCCAAACCAGAGCAGGAACCCATTCTGACATCTTATATCTAAACATTAAAATATTTTTGAGGAAGACAAAAATCTTGAGGCAGCAAAACCTGCACTGGTAAAAAATTGTGGGATAGTGACTTTGATAGATCATCCTATAGGAGACACAGTTTGTCCCAAAAGAAAAATAGACCTTGGATGGAAAATTTTAGACCAGCTCTTAAGAACAAAAGTAACTGGCAAGAGTTTTGGCTAGAGTAAACGGCTTCTCTAGAAAGGTTTTGTTTGTACAGAAATGTCATTAAAAATGTGTGTGCCACCATACCACACTGATATGTATTCCAGGCATAGCCTACGGGCTTGTATGTGTTCTCCAAACCCTGAAGGAAAACTGGTCTGCTGCATTTGTAGATGCTCTTGCTGTAGGTTCAGCATTTGGTTTTGAGGCTGATATCAGGGTGAGATTCACTCATCCTGCGGATACAGAAGCCACTTGCCCACTCCGTGAATGCTGCTGGCAATCCTAACATCAGTTACACATCAGATCGGTGGTTTCCATCCTTTTTTGCTGTGCAGATGTCCATACATTTCGTAACAGTAAGGCAGGCCCCTATATAGTGAGTGAATTTAGACCAATGACAGTGGACTTGCTTGAGTTAGTTATCTTTAGGGGACCCTTCAGAATAGCCCAAAGACTTCTCAGGGTCCACAGGTTGAAAATCTGCAGGCCAAACTGTTAGGCAGCTACTAGCTTAGATTGCACAATGGGGAAAAAAAAAAGGAAGAAGCTCTTTTTAAATGCAATCTTTTAAGTTAAACATTTAAAGCTCCATTTTGCCCTAGGATGGAAGAGTCTGGTTTTTATTATTTCTGATTGAAAAAGCAGGAAAATGTAGGGAGGCAAAATGTAATTACCCGAGTTAATTAGAATTGCCTGCAAACATCCAGTTGGAGGTATAATATGTTCATTAATAGCTGTACTAGAGCCTCTAAGCTTTTCAATAAATAAATGCTCAAACCAGAAAGCCCTAATTCTTTTACTTCCTTTTACTAACACTACATTGGTTCAACAGTGCTAATAGCAGAAGCGCCTTAACAGCTGCGTTTTTTTCTTCTCCTGTTGATTCCAGTTATTCTCAAATGATTGCGGAGTGGCCCATAGCTGTCCTGGTGCTGTGTTCAGTGACGGCTGTGGTTTGCACTTTAGCTGGCCTGCTTGTTGGAAATTTGCCTGACTTTTCAGAACCCTTAATGGTAAGTCCCTACAGATGATACGTCAACGTGAACATAAGGAAAATCCACAGGCCAACCAGTGATATATTCTTTCTGCCATACAAAATGAGCCTTTACTTCCTTCCTTCTCTGCAGATAGAGGCAGCGAGGCAGGACAGTAAATTAAGGAGGACATTAAAGCCACTAGAAAAAATGACCATGTTTATCAGTGATCTGCTGTCCTTAACGCACATCTTCACAGCGTGCGACCAAAGCAAGATTCCTTCAGAATGGACATACTGTGTCAGAGTAATGCACCGGATTTGCTGTTTCTTTGACACCACAGAAAGAGCACAGCCTATGCCAGTGGCAGCCACCAGCCCATCTCTCAGCAATGCTGTGGGCTTGCACTAGTGCCCTCACCCTGGCGTGGAGACACTGCCAGCACAAACCGGGATTGCTCCTTTTGCTCCCCTTCCACTGCTGGAAGGCTGGGGTTGCCCAAAAGGACTAGCTAGGCTGGGTGGAGATTGGATGGAGGATCTGGCTTCGGCTCCTACAGCCTGTGTGTGAGGCTCTTGAAATGGAGAGACTGCCCTGTTCTGAGCACTGCTGCACAGGGTCCTGTTTTCCATGCAGGATCCCACATTTTCTAAAGTCATCCCTGTCTCTCGTTAATGGAAGAATCCTGAGAAAATAAGAATAGAGTTTGTCCAGGAAGAGGAAAGTTACTCCCATTTCTGTAAGTGACTATTTTACTTGAAGAGGAGCAGAAGAGTCTTATGAGATCAGGGAGAGAGGATTGTAGCCATCCTTGCCTAAAAAGGAAAGGAAAGGAGAAATATTTCTTTTGGTCAGCTCTGGGATGCAGCGTTTTCAGGGAAAATTCAATTTGTGTATCTCTCCAAGATGCAGTAATAATCTCATATAGTTTCTGTGTCTAGGAGGAGAATTAAGGAAAGCTAAGCTAAACTAAAACGCAAGCTGATGACAAAACCCTTTTGCTTGGCTGCAGGGTTTCGAGCCACGAGATACTGACATTGGCAGAAAGCTCGTTGTGTGGAGGAATGTAGAGAGCCATACAGGCTACAAGAAGACCTTTTCCCTTTCTCCCTATGCCGAGAAGAAAAGGTATTTGAGTTTGGTTTGGGGGGTTTGAGGAAGATGTTGGCTGTGAAGTTATAGATTCAATGTTCCAAGATATCTATGTGAATCACAACATATATGCTATGCTTAAAAGCGACCAAGGCACTGGAGAGTTTAGTCTGTTTGCCTGCAGTGGACTTGGGCTCCCTATTCTGGAAACCAGGAATTAGGCTCTAAACTCTCCATGCGTTTACTTCACTGTTTTCTTTTAAGAGACTGCAGAGGCGACTCAGCATGTCTGCACAAGGGGATGCAGTTTCTCACTTAGTCTCATGCAGTTCCCTATAAAGGGGCACAGTCAACCCAATATCAAAAAGCTCCCATTCAAGCAATGCTCTTTGAAGACTATGACGACTCTTATTGCTGCAGCAGTGTTATGTGTGGCACCAGAGCCTTGTCAGTGAACATAACTCATAGCCAGATGATCTCCAGTTATACAAATAATCTGATCTCTTGCTAGCTATGATGACATTGGCATTAGCAGAGGACAGAAGGCTGCTCAGGGAGAACAAGAAGCGAGGACACGGAGAATGGTGGAACAAATCTATGGAGCAGATGGTTTCTTTTGTGGTCCCCCAGGTAAGTAAATCTTGATGGGGTAGTAAGTATTACACACCCAGAACTCAACCGCATACAGAATTGTCAAAGTGGTTTAGAACACAGGGAAATGTTCTGAAAGTGCCCTAAGAAAGCTGTGTGTACAACACCACCCTGTGAAACCTAAGCCACCTTTTGGATAGTGATCTTCCAGCACTTCATAACTGAGTGGTTAGGAAAAGCTTGTTCTGAAATTCTGGAGAAGAGCTGTTTCTCCTTAACTTTTTGCCATATTTCTTTCTCCCTTTTATAAATACGCCTTACAAGCACCAGTAAGAGGACAAATGTTTTCACCATTTACCCATATCAAAAGCGAATACTCTGAAAAAATGGCGTACGCCCCACTCCCTCTCTGTTCCCACTCCCTCTCTGTTCCTTCTTTTCTTCTTGAAAAATGTAAGTGGAAGTAAAAACTGGAGAGAAAAAAGAGGAAAACTCCAAGACACCCAAAATTTGTCCCAAAATGGACACTAGTTAAGTAGAAGAAAGAGGAACAGCATGCAGATATTTTTACTCCCTTCCCTGCCTCTACTCCACCTCTGAAGCCAGTCAAACACCAAACTGTCAGGTCCTTGGGAGTTTCTGGCTGAACTTGAGCCCCTCACTTTGTAACAGGGGTGCAGAACCAGATGCCAACGCTCACTAAAAGCATGCTGACAGCACGGAAAGTGTATTTTGAAAATGCCCCAACGCTGCTCTCCTGCTGCTGACAGATGGGCGAGGAGCAGAGGTCAGATCACACCAGGCAGATGCTACCACTCACTACAAGCTACTATCTTTGTGACCTGCTTCCCTTCAGGGTGTCCTCCATAGCAGTCATATAGACAGCGATATATATGGGGTTTTTTTTCTATGCACCGAGGGTCTACTCCAAACAGCCTGGCTGATTCATCTTCATTACCTAATCCTTTTTAAAATTTTTTTTTCTTCTTCTTTATTTCAGAAAAGAGCTATTCCCAGCTGGTATTTATGTCCACAACTGCTGGGAGCTTATGGAACTTGCAAGCTATTCAGTCCATGTGTCAAATTGAACAAGACAAGGTTAGTAATGTCAGGAAGAACATATATACACACTGCCTCTTTTCTGACTGCTGTAATCTTTAATCTCTAGCTGAAAGGAAGCCAGACAAAAATAACGTAAGCTACAGAACAGGTTTCAGCCTACAGGACTCCAAAGCATTTTACCTACTTAGCAATACACGGATGATTCCACCTGTCACTGAAGTCCAGCTGCAAAGAGGCAGCTGCCATTAAACAAGAATAAATGGACACTGAACAAGACCTTGGTCCAGGAGCCAAAGGTGTCCATCAGAAGCTGCTGAGAATTTTGGGCAGCAGAACCTAATTACCGAAATGGAGCTATCATCTCGGAGACTGTGACAGCAAATTTTGCAAGTGGGAAGTTTAATTGGATTAGCTGTCTTTGCCATAGGATCCAAATTTTCAAATCAGAGGTTATAAAATACAAATAATGGACAGGGTTTAATTTTTGCAAAAGGCTAGCATGTTTCAATAGCTTTAGTATTTGCAATTTGTCATTGGGAGGATGGCAAGCCATGGCTGGTACACCTGGAGGGGAGGATTATTGCAAGGAGTGAGGAACACTATGGGGCTGCAAGATGAAGTGTGCAGAAAGGGTCTGACATGATGCTCCCTCATCTGTTTTTCAGATACGCTCGCACGTTCATTTTAGAGACCTCTGCCAACGTACTGAAGCCAACGAATGCTGCCCAAGCTGGTCTCTGGGGAACTACATTGCTGTCCTGTACAACAGGTCTTCGTGTTTGGAGATAACCCAAGGAGACATCTCCCATACTCTGGCCCTCCTTCGTGCCTGTGCTCCAGACTACCACAAAGGCATCCTCACTCCGTCTTGCATAGGTCCTGAGACTGTGAGACAGAAACACTCTCAGTGTGCCAAAGTCCCAGAAAAATGTACCCGCTTCAATGCCATTTACCAGCTTCTTCACTTCTTGGTCGACAGAGACTTTCTTAGTCCCCAGACAATGGAGTACCAAGTCCCATCTCTCAAATACAGCCTGCTGTTTTTGCCTACAAGGAAAGGTGCATCTATGATGGGGATCTACTTAGACAATCTTGAATCCTGGGATCTGTTTGATAACTATACATCTATCACTGGAATGGACCTGGGCCTTAAACAGAAACTATTCCAGCACTATCTTTTACTGGATACTAAGTATCCAGTCCTGGCAATATTAGCTATTTTTCTAAGCATTTCTTTTTATTTACGCTCCGTCTTTATTACCTTGATGGTCCTGCTCGCTGTTGTCAGTTCTTTAATGATCTCCTACTTCTTGTACAAGGTGGCCTTCAGATTCACCTATTTCCCTTTTGTAAACCTGACAGCAGTCGTCATTCTCAGCAGCATTTGTGCCAACCACACCTTTGTCTTCTTCGACCTCTGGAACCTCAGCAAGAACCAGAACCCTTCCGCTGGGCTTTCTCAGTGGGTGAGTCAAACCATGCACCATTTTGCATATCTCACGCTGGCATCTTGCTTCACAACGGGTGCTGCCTTCTATGCCAGCTACATTAGCAATATAATAGCCATCCGCTGCTTTGCTATTTACATGGGCACCTCCGTGCTGGTGAATCTGGTATTCATGATGACTTGGCTTCCTTCTTCGGCTGTGCTGTATGAGCGCTACATAGCAACGACCTGCATTTACAAGCCAGAAGACTACTGGAACAACACCGGCCATAAGAGAGTCGCTCTCTCCCTCCATTACATTCTCAGGGGTCTCCAGAACACGCTGTCTGAAACCTCCAAGCTGCTATTTGAAAAGCTTCTGCCTTGTGGGGTCATCAAGTTTCGGTACATCTGGATCTGCTGGTTTGCTGCCTTAGCCATAGGAGGTGCCTACATTTCCTGTTCCAACCCCAAACTCAAACTCCCGACTCTCGAGACGTCGTCTCTCCAGGTGTTTAGACTGAGCCACCCCTTTGAGAGGTACGATTCTGAGTACTGCCACCAGTTCATGTTTGAGAGGCTGGAGCATGGAGAAGGGCAGCGTATGCCTGTCACGATAGTCTGGGGCATTCTGCCCATGGATAATGGGGACCATTTCAATCCAAAAAGCAATGGCACCCTAGTGACAGACGTCACCTTCACAATCCAAAACCCTGATGCCCAGAAGTGGCTCCTTGAATTCTGCCAAAAAGTGAAGAACAAAACTTTCTATTACCCTGACACAGAGCAGAAATCTACTGTGTGCTTCATGGAGGAGTTCCTCAGGTGGATGGACAGTCGCCAGTGCTCCCAGCGAGACCACAGCTTCAACCTTTGCTGTAACCAGTTCTCCTTCCCTTACGGAAGCGAAGTCTTCCTACACTGCATCAAAATGATGCTCCTGGAACAAGGCAGGGAAGAGGCAGAAACGTATGATCTGGGCCTCAGGTTTGACGGGGAGGGAAATCTCGCTGCCTTAGTGCTGCAGTTTCACACTATTTATCACTATAGCTTCAACTACAGCAAAGCCAAACAATTCTACGAGGAAATCAACCTCTGGGTAACAGAGGAAATGAAAACTGCCCCTGTGGGGCTTCAGAATGGATGGTTTACCAGTAAACTAGAGCTATACAACCTCCAGCACAGTCTCAGCACAGAAACGATGGTGGTCATGGGGCTCTCCATAGCCATTTCCTTCGTGGTGCTGCTGCTCACTACCTGGAACGTTCTCCTTAGCATTTTCTCTGTTACTGCCATCGCAGGTACTGTCCTGGTAACCGTTGGCCTTTTGGTCCTCTTGGAGTGGCAGCTCAACGCAGTGGAGTCTCTCTTCATTTCAGCTGCAGTAGGTCTCTCCGTTGACTTTACCGTCAACTACTGCATCTCCTATCATCTGTGCCCCCATTCTGACCGCCTGAGCCGAGTGGCCTTTTCCCTGAAGCAGATGAGCTGTGCCACAGCCATGGCAGCTTCTGCTCTCTTCTCTGCAGGGGTCATTATGTTGCCTGCGACGGTCCTGGCGTATAGGAAGTTGGGGATATTCATCATGATGATCAAGTGTATCAGCTGTGGGTTTGCCAGCTTCTTCTTCCAGTCACTGTGCTGCTTCTTCGGCCCAGAGAAGAACTGTGGGCAGATCCTTTGGCCTTGTGCCCACACCATGAAAGACTATTCTGATGACTCTGGGCTGAACGGAAGCTTTGCCTGTGGGGGGAGCGAAAAGCAAAACCGATTGCGGAAGGTCCAGGAGTCCAACACTGCAAACGAGCAATATGAGCTCCAGCCCTTGTCCAGAAAACTCAGCGACAGTTTTGACAACAGCACTTCCACAAGCAAGCTGTCCAACCGGCCGTCAGTGCTCTCTGAAGACACACAAGTTGAAGACAGCAGATGCCCCAGAATAGGAATGCACCCTTCCCTTGAAAGAGAGAGAGAGAATCTGCAGGAGACCCTTGGAGACCAGCAGGTTGATCTGTGCCAGTGTCCTGCCTTGCAAACTTCCTCTCCATACAAGCACAGCAGCTCAGGAGCAGAAATTCACAGGGAGAGACTCTGCCGAGATTGTCGATGTCGAAAGTACGGTCCAAAAGCTTGGGATGGGTCTGGGCTGGACCATATCCAGCCAGCTGGCATGAAAGAAGAAGGGCAGCTCAATAAATCACAGTGCTCTAGTGACACTGCCAAGCAGCAGTCGGATTATACCTCAGACAACAGCCATCTCCCTGCTGCTGACATCTACAAAATTCACAGATGCCTTTGTTCTCTTGGCAGCTCTTTTGACATGCTCAACATCTCCAGTGAGACGTCGATTAGTGATTTTGAGCAAGGCCTAAAGCTTGCTGAATCAGCCAGTTCTTGTCCGGATGTCTTAGAGCTGTCTGATTCGTATAGTCAAACAGAGAGAGGTTACTTGAACGGGAAGAGAGATACCCTGCGGCTGGACCTGAGGGAGACTGTCTTTGATCTCTCTCCAGCAGCATCGCAGCAGAACAGCTCTTCATGGAAAAATCGATTTGGATTAGGGAGCGAAGGTCCGGTTGTGTTACCCAACAGCCAACCAGACATGCCTGATGTTTGGATCAAACGATCTAGCGCACAAAGTTCTGGTTACAACAGTTGAAACCTTGCAGAAAACAGAACTGTACTGCTAGGGAAAGGGGAAGTCGAAGTCTCCTTGGAACTGTAAATATCAGTTTTTTCCTCCCACCTCTCCTAGAGCTGAGACTATTTCTTAGTATTTCAGCTGTGCAAATACCTGTGTTTTCACAGAACCAGCAAATCTGATACTAGTGAGAGGATGTGAGATCAATCTTGATGGCGTACAAGGCCTTTGACCTTCCAGTGTCTGGTGCCATATTCACAGCTGTACTGCAAAACTTATCGAGTAAACCTGTTTTGTCATTTCGTACAAGGTGATTAGATTTTGTTTTCTTGTCAAGGTCACACAGGAGACAAATAATGAGGTGAATCTCCCCATATATTTAACAACAGAGAAAGAGAGCTCATGTAAAAAAAAAAAAAAAAAATCCCAAACCCAAACCCTTAACTATTGAAAATCTAGATATCAAGCGAAGAGTGTATTGTTAATAAAAAAAAAAAAGTCTTTCATTTTCTACTGAATCAGAAACTGCTTCATGTGATGTCCAGGTTCACAGATCTCATCAAAATAGTTCAGATACTATAAAAAAATCTCATCAAGACTTTTGAGTTGATACAGTCTCTTACTGATCATGGAGGAGGCTGCAGAATCCAGCCCAAATCTATTTTCAGTAACATTTGCAGTTTGTTTTATCAGAAGAAATTGTAGTACTGCCAAAGATTTTCAGTGTGAGATGTCCCCTTTGAGAGAAGTGTCCTCGTCCCCTCAGTGACTCGGGTGCTTTGTGTGTTGTCTTCATAGCTTGTTTCCACTCAAGACATTCCCTACAAACACGTAACTTTTTAAAATTTGCCTATCTGGTGAATGTTGCATTTTATTTTTTTTTTTCTCTACCAGAAACAAACAGGAAAACAAACACTTCCTTGCCTTTATCTGTTGAAAAAGAGAAAACATTCTCTATACAAGTTGACGTAAAATAAATGCTTATGACAAACTTTCCTAAATCTGAGTGATGCTTCATTTTCACCAAGAACAGTGGCTCATTTTCTTCATCTTTTAAGTGCCTAATACCTTTTCCAGTACAACCAGCAAAAGGGAAGTATACATCTTAAAAAGATTCGCTCCTTCTGACACCCACAAGTAGTTTTCCCTGCTCTGGGGGAGACGGGCCACAACTGCCTGATGTCGATTAGGAATATGCTCTTTGAAAGCTAGTAACAATGCTTGAAATACACGTTTTGCATTTTCATAGTGCAATTCTCATACTGGGTGTTCAGGTGGGTGTTTTGGCAACCGGAGCTGCCCTTGGGCTGCGAGCAAACGCTGACTGAAACCCTCTCCACACAGGAGCCTTTTTCCATTACTATTTGGAGGGACTTCTCATCCATTTTGAAAGCTGGGGGTTGGACTAGATGACCTTTAAAGGTCCCTTCCAAGCCAAACTGTTCTATGATTCTACGATTCTAAAACACTGTGAAAACATCTAAGAAAGTCGGGAAACATTTTGTACAGATGCCTCCTTTCTCCTCACAGCGTGGGCAGGCAATTTTAACCGCCTCAAGCGCAGGCAGCAGCACCGGCACCCTGATGGAGGACTCCACGGTGCAGAGTCCCCCCAGAAGGCCACAGAGGCCTTGAGGGCTCCGGGCCTCGAGTGCCCAAACCACAGGGCGAGGCAGCGGGAGGCAGGGAAGGCCCTCCCCACCGCCGGCCGGCTCCCCTGAGGGCAGCTGCGAAGTGAAACCGTGTCACACCAGCCTGGGGAACCGCCATCCCCACAGCGCCTTCTCTGAAGGAAGGAGGCGAGGGAGAGAAACGGCGCGCGCCCCCCCCACCGCAACGCGCCCCCTCCACCGCAACACACACCCACCCCCACGCGCACTGCGCCTGCGCGCCCTGCTCGCTGGGGCGGGGCCAGCGGGCAGCCGGCGGGGCGCTTCTGCGCATGCGCGGGGCCACGCGACCGTTTGGCGGCGGGTTCGATTCAAACGGCGGCTGAGGGGGAAGCGTGGCCGCCATGGAGGGGGAGTCCTCTCGCATCCCCGTCTACAGCGCGCTCCATCGCGCCGGCCCGCCCGCAGGTGCGTACCCGCTCCGGGAGGGAGGGAGGGGAGAGAGAGAGAGAGAGAGAGAGAGAGAGAGGGAGAGAGAGAGAGAGAGAGAGGGGGGGAGAGAGAGAGAGGGAGAGGGAGAGAGAGAGGGAGAGAGAGAGGGAGAGGGAGAGAGAGAGGGAGAGAGAGAGAGAGAGGGAGAGGGAGAGGGAGAGGGAGAGGGGAGGGGTCCTGCCCTGCTCCGCCGTGGGGCAGCGAGGTCCGGAGGGCTGGTGTCTGGGTTAGGCCGACGCGGGAGGGAGAGGGGGTGGGAGGGGAGCGGCGTCTGTTAGGGAGCTCCAGCGCTGCCTTGGTCTGCGGTGGCCGTTGCGAAGTCTAATTACAGGCTTTATATAAGTGTTTTGTCTCTATTTAAGACTTCGGTTAACGCTTTTTTTGCTAAACGTGCACCGCTGAGCAGGGCGGGCTGTTGCTCGCTGCATCACAGCTCAGGCCGTTGAGACGTGCTCCAGTGCTGGGCCTGAAGAGCGTGTATCTCCTGCTTACTGAACGCAGCGGCCCACTGAGGTTAAAGATCCTTTCCTTCAGAGGCTCTTATTTCTATAAGTCTTTTGATACTGCTTACAGCATTTTAGAAATGTGAGGCACCCAGGCTTAACGTTAAAAACATTGCAGCTAGTCTGTATCAGTGGAAACTCCCGTGTTACTCTAGTATAAATGTGCTTATGGGTATGTCACTTGAAAAATACTTAACTTGGGGGGGGGGGGGAATGCTTACTAAACCCACTATGTGAACAAAGCTTTATGTACTCAAACAGCTGTGGGTTAAAGCCAAATAAACTTTACATAGAAAGCTAGTTCTCTATAGTGTTGTTTTAGAAGTGTATCTACTCATAGTGAATTGAAATATGATGTTCTCTTAACTGAAAGTTTCAGGTGGGCTGTGTTTGTTTTGCTTCCAGTACTGAACAACCTTGCTTGGAGCCCTGTGGCATGCTGTCTGCTTGGTGTTGAAACCTCCTTTATTATCATGCCTGTATTATCACTTTCAAACTTTCTCTCACTAGTGCTAGCCTGGTAACTATGTTTTAACACTGTCTACCATCTGAGCTATCTGTGGCTTGTTCTGGACCCTTAATCCTGGGTTAAGTTTGAAGACTGCCCTTAGTTGTCGCTACCTTAAAGTCTCCATTCTAGCCAGATATAATTGTGATTTACCTCAAATTGAAGGCTTAAGAGATCCAATAGTTCTGCATATTATGGTGATCTCCTGTAGACTGTAGTGTTTTCATTGTTATCTTTTTATTGCAGAAATGCAAATGGATTTTCCTTCAAAGAAACAATGCATCAGCAAAACAGCAGATCTAGAGTTCAACAAAGATCCCAATTTTAACTTTAGCTCAAACATTCCAGCAGATGGTGTCTTCAAAGCTACAAACCAAGGGTAAATGAAAGTAAAGTATTCATGGATTTATTGCTTGGCAAATGTCCTAAAGATGGCTTAGCATTTTGCAGATTTTTTCAAACTAACAGACTTGGTAATCTGCAAGAATGGTCTTCTGGTAATTGTATTTTATCCATCTTTTAAGGTTGCCTAAATCTACCAAGAAAGTGGAACCGCTTTCAAAGAAGACAGCTACAAGAGGGTATGTTTCCTCAAATTTCTATTGAGTTGCCCTCATGCAGTAATGTTCCCTCTTGGAGGGTTATGATGAGCTCTCACCCATGTACAGCTTTCTTGCCAAGTTTGCTGATTAAAGCTCTTGGTCAGAAACAAGAGCCAATGCTTCAAAAAGGGGCATGTTTGTGGAAGTAAAAGAGAAGGTGTGTAATACTGATATTTTTGCCCCTAAGTCTTTGATGTTTGACTCTACAGACCTCTCAACAGATACAAACTAGAAGCAGAGCTGAAGACCAAGAATCAGCTGTTAGAAACAGCCAAACAACAGCTACACTCCAGACTAACAGGAGCACAGGTAAGGAAAAGGGGAGGAAATAAATCATTGAGTAATTCTTATATTCTGATCCCTACGGGGTCAGATCAAAGGATTGTCTTGCTCATTTTCCTGTCTCCATCAGAAGTCAGTAGAGTTTGGGTGGGCTGGGTTTTCTCTGACACCCGTGAGATCTGCTAGAACCTGGAAATCAGTAGAGCTGCAGATGTATTTGCATGGATAATGCATCTAGATTGCTGTTAAATAGCATCAGAGCTTTAATTCCATTTTAAACTCATTGTAGGAGAATATTCCAAGTTCACAACTATACACTCGCATGAAATTTTATTAAAACAGCCTCCATATTGCCAGATGCTTCCTAGCTACATCAAGAGAAACTGCAAATAATCACTTGCCACTGATGGTTTGAGATCTATTAATTCATTTTCTTCCGTAGCTCCTAACATATGGTAGATAAGCTATTCAATTTCCTTGTTCCTTTTGCCCAATCTCTCCTAGCTTTGTTAACCCATCACGTAGTGTGGTGTGAAAGTGCATACAGTATTGAAGATGTGGGTTCAGGAATGTGTATGGTCTCATTTTAGTAACGAAGAACATCCTACTTGGATTTTGGTCGCTGCTGTGCACTAAGTTTGAGGGACAGTGACCTCGTTCTCTTCTGAGTATTTAACACAGAACTCAGTTTATATAACCTTATGTTTCTTCATGCGCTATTGTGTCATATTGTTCCCTAATCTTTTAGTGTCTTTGTATTCTTCTGCAAGTTTTTTCCCATCTGCTTAGCACTGGTGAGGCCAAACCTGGAGTATTGTGTCTGGTTCTGGGCTCCTGGTACAAGAGAGACRTGGACATACTGGAGAGAGTCCAGCAAAGGGCCACTAAGATGATTAAGGGACTGGAGGAAAGGCTGAGAGAGCTGGGACTGTTCAGTGGATTCTGTTTCAAACAGATTTGACTTTCTTGAATGAAGTTTAGAATGAGAATTGGCACCTCATTATTCACCACCTCTTGCAGATYACTCTAGGACACACTTAGCACAGTTTCTGTCATGTGCAAGAGGCCCTGCTGGTAACCTTCAGTTGTAAAAGCTCACTTTATTTCCTAGTTCTCAACCAGTTACTAATCTGTGAGATGATCATTCCTCTTATCTCGCAGCTTGATTTCTTTAAGAGCCTTTGAGACCTCCTATGAAATGTTCAAAAAGCTTCTGACACTATCAGCTGGATCACCCTAATCCACATGCTTATTGATTCTCTTGGAGAATTGCCTTCAACTTGTGAGGTTGATCAGCTTATCCGATTGCCTGGTAATATCTGAACTGTGTAGGGAATAATGCTGTGGCTTAAAGATTCTAAGATGCCCTTTTCTTCCCAATGTTTATATGCTCTTCTATGCATCAAACTCTTGAATTATTTATAGATATGAGAGGGAAAACAAGAAAAGATATACTAGGATTACCTAAAAGGAATTTATCTCTAGGATCAAATTTTTCTAGCACTTGCTATGACATGTGGATGTGATAAATGTATTAATCCTGTCAAGAAGCAGGAGTAAAGGTCTGCAACAGACTAATTTGTTGTGGTGGTAGAGTCAGAAAGGGAAAATCTGATTCTTGGTGCTAGTGGAGCACTTGTTAAGCCATTAGCATCACACTCAGTATTACTGACTAATGAGAAGGAAATCTTGGAAAGTTGATTCACTTACAACCTGTGTTAATGATAGGGCACTATAAAGGAGTTAAAGGAGGAGAATGAAGGCCTGGTACAAGAAGTTGAGAAGCTCAAGAAATTTCAGGAGACTTGCATGGTGATTTTGGAAAGCAGAAACATTGATCCTGGTAAGGACTATGCATTTCAATACCATTCTGGTACTCATTCTTCAGAACACTTTTTTTTAACCTGTTGTGACTGTTCATAAGACATTTGGACTCTGCTTCCTTGCAAAGGAAATACTGCTGTAACTCCAGGGGATTTTTTTTTTTTCTAGCTTAAGAGAAAGAGCTGCTTCCTGTAGGAGGCCCTGCCCTGGATAAACTTTGAAAATAATTTAGTCTTTCTTGTAGAAATTTACTTTGAAAAGCTGTTAGTTCTTACAAGCAAAGTTATCTGTATATTAGAGGTTCACTAATGTAACTCTATCCCAGCCGAAACCAGGACAGAGTTGATTTTCTTCCTAGTAGCTGGTATAGTGCTGTGGTTTGGATTTAGCATGAGAATAATGTTGATAACACACTGATGTTTTAGTTGTTGCTAAGCAGTGTTTACACTAGTCAAGGACTTTCCAGCTTCCCATGCTCTGCCAGGTGCACAAGAAGCTGGAAGGGGGCACAGCCAGGACAGCTGACCCAAACCGGCCAATGGGGTATTCCATACCATGTGATGTCATGCTCAGTATATAAACTGGGGAGAGTTGGCCCGGGGGGCAGTGATYGCTGCTCGGGGACTGGCTGGGCGTTGGTTGGCGGGTGGTGAGCAATTGCATTGTGCATCACTCATTTTGTATATTTTTTTATTATTATTATTTTTCCTTCCTTTTCTGCTCTATTAAACTGTCTTTATCTCAATCCACAAATTTTTTTTTTTTTTTCCCAATTCTTTCCCCCATCCCCCTGTGGGGTGGGGAGTAAGCAAGTGGCTGTGTGGCGTTTGGCTGCCTGCCGGGTTAAACCACAACAATCTCATAAATTAGTTACAGGCAGCAACATTTTGGAGGAGGAAGAAAAGACACAGGAATGCCAGAAGCAGACGATGGTAAGAAAATTTTGAAGTAGCAACAGGAGTTAAATGGGCTTTGAGAAGTCTGTGTGCTACTGCCCTTTTCTACTAATGTTGTGGAAACAGCTGCTGAGACTTGCATTTATTTGCATTATATTAAACTGTTTTCCTTTTGGTTCTTCAGCTGTTAACTGAGAAGCTCATAGAAGAATTGAGGCTATTTAATCAAACAGCCACAAAAGAAAAGGAGGTGCTTCAGGTAAGACTGACTTTTTCAGACTCAGCCAGGTAATGAGCACTTGGTGCTGAGTGAGATTCTGAAGGTTATTTTGCTCCTCCCAGTGCTGCTCTACTCTCCAGATGAACTACAGTGAAAGCCTGCAGTATTACTCATCTTTTGTTATACGTGCATTAAGGAAACTGTATGTTACTCCCCTTCTAAATAGAGGGCTTAAAGCAAAGTTTATGGTGGGGCAACGTTAATTCTCATCTCAATCATTTCAAGTTGAATCGTATACAATTGAACTTGAAACAAGGTCAAAGATGATAGTGATATTAATGACTGATAGCTTTCAAGTTAGACTGAATCAGTTCCAAAGTAAAGACGGATGTCAGTACTGGAAATGGAGCTGTCTCTGCTTAGACCAGCTCCTCTCAAGAGAGGGTTTTCAAGACTGTGTTGCAGGTGGTTGTAAGCACCGCCGGCAGAACACTGAACCACTGGTCTGGCTGTTACGCTGGAATTCAGAACACTTGATCTGACTTGGAGAGTACTGCAGACCAGTGACCTCAGGTAGTCTCTCTGGGAACCAGAAAGTATGCAAACACAAGCAGCTTCAATAATATTACTTTGTCTATATACTGACCAAAATAGTCATTAAGTTATAGCTCTGTAATTCTTGGTAAGAAGTTTAGGAGCTAATTAATGAAATTGCTATTATATAAGACTTCCTAAACTTTGGTCACAGATAAATTGCCATTTTTCTCAAGGAACAAAGGTAAAAGACATCTCAGTCAGGCCAGACTAATCTTGGTTTAGCAGGTACGACCCTGCTGAAGAGTTCGAATGCTTTAGTTGGAGCTGCTTTAGAACTTGGCTTTGCTATTCAGTACTCTTGTGTTAGTAAAATGTAGCGTACACTGACTTCTCTACGCAGACGGCGATGGCTAAGTGGACGTCAGCAGAAGAAGGGAGGCACCAGTCCCTGGAGAGGCATTTCTCCTTTCAAGCAGTGACTGAGGAATGTTCAGCAATACTTGATGAGTTGGAGCTCCTGGCTATGTGAGGCATGAAGATGGACTGTATTGCCCTCTTTTTTTTTTTTTCTTTTTGATGTTTTACTCCTAGTTCAATCGTCTCTGCTTTGCAAACCTAGTTCTGATGTTTAGTGGTCTAAAATGGTGAGCGGGTTGCTGCTCTCTGGTGGGATAGCACCTGTGGGGGTAGGAGCGGTGACGGCTGRCTGCCTGTGCGTTGAGCGCTCGTAGCTCCTGCTGGTCTTCCCGTGTCTGCCGGGGCCTTGCCTGGCCTCTCCCACGGCACGCCTTGCCGGTGAACGGCTCATCCGTTTCAATCTGTCCGTGTGTTGTAACTATTAGTGTTTTTAACCCATTAAATGTACCGGAAGGACGTGGACACGCGCTGTTACTTCCCCAGGCAGCGCTGCCTGCTGCTGCCGCTGACCTCTGCCTCCCTCCTCTTGCCGGGGCCCCACCGGAGAGGCGGGCGGCGGGGCGGGGCGCTCCCCCGGGGCAGGGCCGCGCCTGCGCGCCGGGGCTGGCCCGGGGCAGCCATGGCGGCGACGGTGATGGGGCGGGCGGCGGTGAGCGCGGGGCTGCGCGGAGCGCGGCGGTGTCAAACGCTGGGGCTGCTGCGGCGGGGCTGCGCGGGGCTGGCGGTGGACGACACGGTCAACGGGCTGAGCGAGGAGCAGCGCCAGGTAGGGGCCCGCCCGCCTCTCCGGGCTGCCCGCGGCCGGGCGCTGCCGGTGGCGGGCCGCCGGGCGGGGGGGGTTGGGGGGGGCGGGCGGTCGCGGTCCCGGGTGTGGGGGGGGTGTGTCGGGACTAGCGGGCGGTGATTGGCCGCGGCCGTGGGGAGCCGGCCTATCCCCGGGCGCGCAGAGGGGGCGTGGCGCGGGCCCCGGCGGCGAGGGCGCGCCCCGGACACGTGTCCGCCGTGCCCGGCGGGAGCCTTCCCCGGGAGCTGCGGGGAGGCATCGCCCGGGGCCCAGCCAGAAAGCAGTCCCAGCTTGCGCTGGCTTTTCTTCATCGGGGGAAGGCGCCTTTTCACGATAAAACACCATACGACGAAGCTTTGCGTTTTTGTTTTTTTTTTTTTTTTTTTTTTTTAAAAACCAAAACCCAACCTTTTTATCTGTGGGCTTTATTGGTTTTGCTCTGGCTTTTCTTCATCGGGGGAAGGCGCCTTTTCACGATAAAACACCATACGACGAAGCTTTGCGTTTTTTTAAAAAAAAAAAAAAAAAAAGTCCACTGCATTCACGTTGGGCCTGTTTGATCAGAAATGATCAGAAATATGATCACCAAAGAGACAAATGAATTGGGTCTCGTCAAATCCTCTCAAAAGGAGTGTTGCAGCTCTCTTAGCTTGTTCTCTTGCGCAATGGGGGACCTRTTATCCTATTTAGGATAATAGTTCTTAGCTTTACTGTTTTTTCTTATGCTAACCATCACAGCACTTATTCCCTGCTGCCCCAGGGCATGGAGCGAAAAGTAGTGTCTTCAAAAGGGTGGTCCAGACAGGCTTCTGCCAATGAAACTTTTCCTTGGTGCTCCTCAGGTCTGGAGCTATAGCCTTGCTTTCTAGATAATTACAACAGTGCAAGCATACGGATGTACAAAATAAACTTCCTCATTCTCACTGCTTTCTTACTACAGGATTATTCTTTACCAGGTTTGTGTTTGTGGTTTATAGCCTTACCAGCTCGAATTAACTTGATGTTTCTTTGTGCTTCTACATTCAGCAGGTGTAAAAGRAGGAAAATATTCTTGTAGTTCGTATCTATCTGGTGGAAAAGCTGAAAAAAATGAGAAATAAATCTTCAGTAATGCTAGTGAAGCTGTGAATTAACAGCACTGTAACTTATAAACTGGCTTAGWGTATCAGGGATGTCTGTCTGAGTCTATCCCTCAGTCTCTAATTGATTAAGATTTTTTTATTATAGTTTTAAGCTTTTTTTTTTTTCTTTTAAGCCTTATGCTCAAGTTTCCTGCTGTCAGCTTTGTAACAATGGAAACATAGCTAATGTTTAAAAACTTAAAAAAAAAAAAAAATCAACAGGGGGAAACTTGTTTGGCGGTACTGGAATCCAAGGTCTGGGTAGCCATGGAAACTAGCATATCTGTTTAATTGTAAAAAAGGGGCTGCTTTSGTTGTGGCGTTGAGAGAAGGGCAGAGAAGCCTGGGCATATTTTGGTTTGTTGCTTCTGCCCCTTCTACAGCTTCTGGTTATACAGCAGAGGCTTTCAGTCTCTAAGACTGTTCCTTCGCCAGCATTGATTTGTAGGAATAAAGAACCAAAAGGAAAAATGGTATTATTAAGCTCTACCATAATATCTAGACAAAGTTTTAAAATCTTTATATTAAAAACACTTTAAAAGATATTGTATATATTTCCTTAGTATGCATGTAGACTTCTGCAGAATACATGTATGTAAGTATTCAGATTTTAAAATTCAGAAAAAGATTTTGAGATTTTTAACACTTGGAACAACGAGCATACCTGACTTTACCAAATTTTCCCTCTGAAGAAGATAGTAGGATAGCTAATGTAGTTCCAGTTTGATACACTAACACATTTTAATTAGTATGCATGCTTATTACAGGCATCTGCATATAATTACATGAAACCATAAGCGGCTACTGGATGGGGATAATACATCATAAGCTCTGTTCATCAGCTTTCAAAGTTTCCTAACCAAAAACATCCCCTGAAGCCCTAGTGCAGGCAGTAGTTAAGTACATTCTTTCATGTTGGGGTAAGACTGTTAAGGTTAAATGGAAGAGGAACTTAAGTACATCAGTATCTTCTCTTTAAAAGACTAAAGGGCCTTTCATGTGGTATTTCAGCTGGTAACCTGAAACATCGATTTCCTTATGGTCTYGTGCTTCTGGGTTTGGGATCCTGGAGTCGCCTGGCAGGGGAAGGTTGGCAGTATCCTAGGGAAGAAGACAACAATATATTGATGAGATGTAACCTATGTGTTTCTTCTTATCTCTTTTCCCAGCTTAGACAGACCATGACAAAGTTCTGTCAAGAGCATTTGGCTCCAAAGGCCCAACAGATTGATCAGGAAAATGAATTCAAAGGCATGCGGGTAAGTATTTCATGTGTGCATTTAAAATAGATGGTAGTGAAAGCCTGTCTGTACTTTGATCTGTACGTTAGTCCAGACAAAGAATCCCAATCCACACCACAGGAACATATGCATTAGCTTTCCAAACTTGAAAGCTATAGAGAAAACAATTTTTTTATTTCCTGTTTTATCTTTTGTTAACCACTTTCAGCAACCTGGGGCAGAACCCAGCCTGCAATTAAAAAAAAAAAAAAAAAAAAGATTAATAATGGTCTTGTTTGGATTCTCATCATGGTATTTCTGCTTGGCTCTGTTCAGACTCCTTCTCTAATATGTGCTTTGTATTCTCCTAGCTAGGACCTGTTCTTAGACATCTGAGTTTCCTCTCAAATTTGTCRTGAAAATATTGTGTGCAAATGCTGAAATGTAGAGTTGTTTGACTGTGGAGCTGAGACTTGCCTTCCTAACAAAAACAACAAATTCTGTGCAACGGGATGGTTTGAYGAAAATGAGAGATCTAACTATTGGTTTTCATAAGCTCCACAAGACTTAAAAAGCTCAGAACATCTGCTAGGATTTCCCAGAGCTCTGATGTTGACATTTTCAGGGATATATGCGCAGCTTTGAAGTTAAGTATATAAATTTAGTCTGGCGCACCAGATGTCATCCAGAGCTATTGAATAATACTTTTTGAAGTCTCTGGAGACTATTCACTGATAATTATCTTATTGCTGGGCACTGAGGCCGTRTGACAAGCGTTCACCTGTGTGTCCATCATGTAGTGGAGGAGAGGCTGCAGTCTGAAGCAGCAGCAAAGAGATGGCCCCTCCAGCACACGTGTGGTCCTCATTGRTGACATCCTTTGCTACTGCATTATGTCATGGCTTCCCTCTTACTCTGTGATGCTGTGTGCCAGACACAGCTGATGTGTTTGTCTCAAGTCAGCCTGCAGCTCTGTGCCTCGAATCGTATGGCTGTCACTTGAGTGGTGGTGTTGCCAGAGTGATAAATCTGGGGAACAGGCAAATGGAGGAGTCGGCGTTCGAGGAGGACAGCTTGTCCTCTAGCAGATGAACTTTGTAGCATACGTGTCCAACTATGCAAAACTCGGTAATGCTATCCAGTCCCCACGCGTGTCTAGTGTCCTGGCAGTCTTGAAAGCCTACAGGTTATGTACTTGCRCGGCCCTTGTGGATTCAGCTCCTTTAGCTTCACCAGTCCAAACTCTCTGTTGTGGTCACCTTTTATAACTTTTCTAGTACCACCTGCAAGGCGGGCAGCACCTCCGTCTGCCCCAGCTGTAACATTCCCTGTTTTTAATCTCTCCCAGGGAGGCTTCCTTGGCTTTACTTATCAGTTTCTGGTTTACTAGAAGAGTTTTAAAGTGCCTGCTAGTAGCAACTCTTCTACCTATTTCCAGGGTTTCAGTCAYGGATAGCTTATGCTAACCGCTATTTGCGGCAACCACAGACTGATAGGCCTGCACAGTGCTGCCAAAGCACAGTGACAAGGATGTGTCAGGTAAGACAAGCATAAATGTAAGTTGTAACATCCTAAATAATCTTTAGCAAGAGATAGTATATGAAAGCCTAGAAGTGCAGTTTTTGAAATTAATGGGASGTTTTAATTCATCAAAATTCTCCTTAAACTGGGCAGTGAGTTAATCTTAGGATCTGTCCTTCCAGAATTAAATTTAGGTTGTGAATTTCCACTGAATTCAACAGACTACTCCTGTGTGTAGCATAACTAATGTCCTTAAGTCTGTCTGGGTTCTTAGTCCAAAGGGTGGAGCTGCTGCTGCAGGAGGAATAGGTATCGATGTATTTATCTCTGAGGTATCACAAGAATAAGGTAAATTGATGTGTCCGGTGAGCTCCCTGGGAAAACTTCTTATGCTGATGCCCTGACTGTGAGTCTGGACTGATTGCTTGTTCTTGCCTTTGTAGGAGTTTTGGAAGAAACTCGGGGAACTGGGAGTTCTGGGGATCACAGCTCCAGGTAAGTGTTCCCACCTTTTACCTTCTGCTGGGTGATTCTTCAAACAAAAGAGAGGCTACTTAAACTCACCCTTTCCAGTTCATAACAGCCTTGTCTGTGAWGTGACATCCATTTTGTCCAGAAGCTCCTATCTTCATGTTTTTTAAAAACTCTCTTTGGCAGCTTTTTTTATTCTTCACTGAATCAGAATCCTTTTTCCTTGTTAGACTTCTGGATGATTACAAAATGCCTTTTACAATTTAAGTGCCGTTCAGAAACGGTTTCTCCAGATATAACATACGCAACTCGAACATGTTTGCGCTTCTCTAATATGAAGCGTTTGCTGCAAGTTTTGAAGAAGGAGAGCTATAGATAAAAGTATCCTAGAACAAACATCCATCTCTAATAGGAGAAGTTAGAGGGTATAAAACAATGCTGTGAAAAGCTGTGATAACTAATGGAGAGCTGACCACATCCAACCACTCAGAAAAAATCAGGGTAAATCTTATTCAGCCCTGTCCAGGTTAGTTGAAAAGTGTTTTGATTAATGTTATAGATTACTGAGGCTGCTGTGGTCATGCTGAATGCACTAACACAGTGTAATGAGGAGAAGCCCTTAGTGGAGAAAAGCAGCCAATGGGGCCTTTATTTCCCCATCGTAAAGTCTGTGTTTCTAGATGTGCGTGTGCAAAGGCTTCTGCAGAAGCAAGCTGAATAGCAATGCGTTGAAATAATGCCTCTGCGTTTCTTTCAGTGGCACTGAGTCTGCTTGAAAGAGTCTGTATTTCTGCTTTCTTTCTCTTTACTCTTCCCAATTTACTGCTGCTCCTGTTTTTTCTCACTCTTACCTTCTTTCTTCTTTGATGTTGTGCCTGAGGCTTACAGCAGTTTCCCACACTATAAATAAGCCATCCCCTCATGAGTCCTGTCCTTTTTGATTTCCTCAAAGATTTACCTCTAAAACCCTCCTAGGCCCAGAATTTTTTGCCTTATTTTTGATTGTATAGCTATGTGCAGTTTCTTTATTGGCATTGGTTTTGTTGTAGGACGTGGAGACTGGGATTTAGGGTGTGAAGACAATGTGAAATCCTATGAGGGCGTATGCTCAATTAAATGGCATATTTGGGCACCAGTGGATCAAGTCTATTAAGGGAGCGTTTTAAATAACAGTGCTTTTTGTTTTCTTTCTAAAACTAAGAAAACTGTGTTGGTTTGGTGTAATTTTCCATTTATTTTATAAAGAGCTAAGTTAAGAAATGCAAATGTGTAGCTACCATGGAACGACAATACAGGCATGTTGTACTTAGAGTGATGCTGCCCTTTCGAAATTACTCTTTAACTCACACTGTGGTTTGTATTATATGAGGAGTTGTCTGGCAGGATTATTTTCTTGTACCTCTTGCAGTACAAGGCAATCACGGGCCAGTGCTGCTTACAGCAGGCAGTTACCTTTCCTTTCTTGAGGCAATAGCACCAAATCCATCCATTCTGTAGGAACAAATAGAAAACTCTCTTGTTTTGGCATATATGAGAAATTGTTAAACCCATCTTTTGGGGTATTGATAGTAAAACGCCAAACTCTGATTTGTGGTAGAGAGGTGACTTCAGAGGGTAAAGAGCCCTGCAGATAAAGACAGGAGTCAGAATGAGTGACGCGGGAGGAAAGGCTGCATCTAATGCCAGTGGCTGTTGCGTTAATTGGACGAGTTAGGGGCAGTAGCCCTCTTTGAGCCCAGGTTACACACTTAGCTCTTTGGTCGCCCTGAGCATATAAACATATTTGCTCTTACTGTTGTTGCTGCTTGCTTGCAACATTCATGTTGATGACGAGTGAGTGCTCCCGGATTACCTCCCTGACTCGTTTGCAGTGTTTATGTCCTCCTGTTTTAGTTCTTCTCTTAGCAGTACAATCACTTGCTTCTTGCCTGCAGAACAGAGCTTTTACTTTGGGATGTGACTGTATTTGTGTGTATATACATGTGAGTGTAGGTGTATATATATGTATATATTTCTATAGGCTGTCAGCGGCTCAAGGCCATTATGCATTTCTCAGCCTTCTCCTTTTTCCTGCCTTCTTTCTCTCCCTGTCCTACTGTGTGCCTTTAATCTTTACCACCGGTTTTAGACTCAGCTCAGCGTGCTTAGCTAGATTCCCAGTTATGATGATCGTGCTGCTCTGTCTCACTTCATCCTCTCTTGAAATCCACATTCTTGCCACTGGTGAATTACAGCAGTTACATTTATGGATCATTCTCGTTATGAATCAGCCACCCATCAAAATGCTGGTCTCCTGCACATTTGTGGGCTTAGAAAAGTCCCTAGTCCCCCACTTTTGAGCAGTTTGAGGATTCCTCGCTTGTTTAGGGGTCCTTGTTACGACAAATATGCGTAGACTTTACAAACTTTGCCTGTGTTCCTTTGTCCCCTCACCTAATACAGGTTGCCACTTTGTGATTTAATCTTCATGATGATATTAAGGTTGCACTTAAGGATGGTTGACAAGAAGGACTTACTATTGTGCAAGTGTTGGTAGCCTGTTTTAGATGTATCCTTGTGCATGTTATAYGTAGAAAACTATGCTGTACGAGTAAATTATTGATTATGCTGAAGAAGTAATATCACTGTACCTTTAAGATAAGAAAACTGAAATTCAGAGAGGATGGGGAAAGCCAGAGGTGCCCAGCTCAGGGACRGTGTCAGTCAAAACCAGAAGCTCTCTTGTAAGCGTCTCGGATCTCATTCAAGACTGAGCCCGACCCTGGGATCTTGTGCATGTGTGATATACTCCATGGTGGTTAACGTGAGGTTTTTTTCTCTTTTCAGTGGAATATGGTGGATCTGCTTTGGGGTATCTGGACCACGTGCTGGTGATGGAGGAAATTTCTCGTGTATCAGCAGCTGTTGGGCTTAGTTAYGGTGCGCACTCAAACCTTTGTATCAACCAGCTAGTGCGTAATGGCAACGAGGCCCAGAAAAACAAGTACTTGCCCAAGGTATGTGGCTGGAAGAGGGGGGAGACTGGAAAGCATTTGGGTTTTGGCTGCATGCAAGGATGAGTGCCTTTCACGGTGTGTAGCATTTTAAGCACTAGCCGATTTCAGTCACCCAGCCTTCAGGAAATATTGTACTTGCCAAACTTGCCCTTCTCTAGCTTGTTAATTTTTGTCCTATTAATCCATATTGACCTCAGCCTGTGCCGAGGTCCATGTCTGCAGGCAGCATAGTCCAGCTCGCTGAAGCTGTGTTACTAAATGAGGCTTTGAGGTGACACTGGATGATATTCTTCCAACTTCCCAAATCATTTTGAGATTTCTGAATGAAAGTCACTGTTTTCCTATTTTATATTCTCCGTTTCTCACTGCCCAAATGCTTGGTTTGCCTATGCAATTAACTACATGTGAAACTTCTTCACCATTTGAGGCATTGATGTTTGTGACTCAAAAGCATGTTAAACAGAATTCAGTATTTAAATGCATGGAAAAACTTAACTAGTACATTGAATCTCAGCTACTGAAATTATCAGCGAAATGATCAGTGCAAGAAACTTGATTTAAACCACGTGCAAAGTACAGTGTCGCTTCCTCAAAGCGTTGTGCAGCCTGCTAATATGTAACCCTGAATTGTCCTCATTGCCACTCAGGTGTACTTTAATGCCCTCGTTCACTGCCTTTCAATGAGATGTGTGATCACTGTAGTTCTTACTTGTCTTGGTTCATGACAGAGTACTTCATGGTACTTACCTAGTTTTGAGCAGATCACGAAGACTTCTGTAAAAATGCACTGATGGATTGAATTGGTTGAACATATATCTTAACCATTGAGTCTGTTTTTAAAAAAATAAGAGATCAAAAGGAGGAGAAGATGGATAAAAGTACACAGGGAGAAAAAAAAAAAAAGCAAGGAGAAAAGGGCAGGATGAAGGGAACAGTGAAGAGGAAGCAACAGCTATGCCGGAGCCTGGTATGAGCAGGCACAGAAGGAGGGTGTCTATCTGCTATTGTAGTGTGAGTGTGGGGGGACCGGGCTATGAGAACATTGCTAAGAACTTTGCAATCTCTTTTCATCCCCCTCATTGGACTTTTGTGTTTAACAACTCTTGTTTATGTAAAAGGGCAGTCATAAAGTGCAGAACAAGGAGCTTGTGAAAGGCATATGGCTGCCTGCATGGTTCTTCTGGCACCTTCCTGGAGACAGTGTTTTATAAGCAGGGCTGTGCTCATCTAACTCAGACACGAGTTGAGTCATCCTTCTCATCCCACTGTGATTTGGTTCTGTTCCCTCAGCAGAGCAGCACAAGGGAGCTCCCTGCTAGGACTCTACCAGGAACAGCGGCTCTTGTTTGCAGTTCTTGCATAGAATAGCTACTGTGGAGATTCAGTGCAGAAAAAAAAAAAATGGAAGGCAGGCTAAAGAGGGAACAGAAACAATGCTACTGTTCTCCCTCCCTTTCTTATATTTGTCTTTCCTTCTAGCTAATCAGCGGGGAGCACATTGGAGCCTTAGCAATGAGCGAACCCAATGCTGGATCTGATGTTGTGTCCATGAAGCTGAAGGCAGATAAGAAAGGTAAAGCCTGTCATGTGCTGCCTGGATAGATAGCCAGCGTAAATAATGTCTCCTGTAAATTTAGACTAACCTCCCCAACACCATTGAGATACGGTGCTTAGTCTTGGGTATACCAGGCCATGTTTGCAGGCTTGTGCTGCCTCCCAGGAGATTCAATGTGTGATAAAGCCAGGTAGTGAAGATACAAGGTGGATGGTTGAAGGTCTAAAAGTGGACTTCTGATTATGGTGGTAGAGGTTGGTGGTATTATGGAATCAGTGCTAGGTGCCTTAATTTGTCAGGCATTTGTTAAACTGTCTTTGGATTCCAGAAATGAAGGAAATGAGTTTTCTTGAACTTGGGAAGGATTTGTGCATGCTGTTTGTGGGGTCTTAAAGAACATTCTTGGAAGYCTGTTTTGAAATAAATGGAGTGAGGATATAGGTGTTGCTCTGTTGTCTGCTGTGAGCTAATGGATTGCAGCTCTTTGCTTCTAGGAGACTACTTTGTTTTGAATGGGAACAAATTTTGGATCACCAATGGGCCAGATGCAGATGTTCTCATCGTTTATGCTAAAACTGACATTAATGCTGTTCCAGCCTCCCGAGGTATAACTGCGTTCATTGTGGAGAGGGTAGGTTTAATAATTCTCACAAGCTTATTGTAGTGTGTTTTTTTTTTTTAAAGCTAAGTCCTTCACCCTCACTGGCTCACTGAGAAGCCAGCTAGTTTTCATTCTGTAACTGTCAGCCCCTTGCTCAAAGACAAACTACTTTCTACCTGAATTTTATAAACCCATGAGATTAGTCCTCTGCCCCAGTGACACAGCATACCGCACTGTCAGCTGGGCACTCCTGAATTTTGGTATCCAAGCATATAGCCAGTCTTTTGGGCTAGAAATGTGGAGACAATGGACAAGATTCTAATGTAAAAGGGCTTGCTTGCTGGCAAAAATTGTCAGAGATATTGGAGGCCTTGTAAATATTATCTAACTTTGTGGTTTGTTTTTTTTTTTTAAGCCAAGACATTAAAATAGCTCTATTAATTTCTTCCCCTCATTTTCTCGCACTGCCCCTTTGGAATCCTGAAATGACCCAAACACGGATGCAAAGCAGAGCAGGCCAAAGGCAGCAGAAACGGGCTGTTCAACGGGGAGCCCTTGGAAAACAGGAATCCATTGGGTTTTTTCTTCCCTTTTAATTATTTGAGGCTATGCTATGCACATCTCTGTCACCACAAGGAAGACAGGAAGCTGTAATAAAATAAATGGTACTGGAAACATAAAATCTCAGAAATCAGTAAACCTTCTGATGGACTTAACCTGACTTAGCGATTAGAATGGTTCAGTTACTGGCAAAGCTTGCAACCCTTACTCTAGGAGAGTCAGTGTTGGCAACTGTCCAAATAATTTATTTATTTAATATTTATGTGCATTAGAAAATGGATGCACTCAGCTCCATGTGCCCCCACATGTGCGTGTTTCTCTGCTCGTTTGCTTCTTCTGCACTTGCGCTTGTACCCATTCTTGTTCCCAGAGCAGGCAGTTCACTTTGACTCCCTTCTGCTACCCTACGCATGTTCATGTGGTCAGGGAAATTTCACAGATCTCTAGTGATTTTATTTAGTCTGTCAGAATTCAGATTTGAAATGTATTTTTACTGTCTTGACTTTGCAGGGAATGCCAGGTTTCAGCACAGCCCAGAAGCTCGATAAGCTGGGAATGAGAGGGTCTAATACCTGTGAATTGATCTTTGAAGACTGCAAGATCCCCGGTGAGTTGGGTTGAAATCATGGCAGTGTGCATGTGGTGGTTTCCTGTCTTCTTGATCAGGTAAATTTGATCACTAATTACATGCATGTTCAGACTGTGACCTAGAGGGCTTTGCAGACGGTTATCTGCTCTTTGGCAGCCTCGCAAGAGAGCTGGTGAAACTGGAAAAGTGCAATCTGCTGGATTGCAGTGAATGAGCACATCCCTTGTTAGGTCCCTCCTGTTTCACCCTCACAGACCTAACTCTTAACCACTGCTTCTGCAAAGCCTAGGTAAGGCTTCCAAAGAAACTTGTTTGTTTCCATTAGAGCTCCCCATCTTGTATATAGGAGAGCTTATTTGCCTTGAAGTGTTTTGTTTGGTTTTTTTTTTTCTCCAAAATCCCTGGAGACTATCCAACAGACTTTTGGTTTGCCTGTAACATTTCTGAGTTCTTTTGGGGTCTGAAAATGGACATCCTTTCCCCCATTAGTTAGTACAGCAGGGGCCACTGTAATGGCYGTTTTTGTTACTCCAGTGGCTATTTTTGTTGATAGAAGAATTACAGCCTCTATATAGCAAGTGGAGAAGATGCCTTATCGGAACTCATGAAAATCCTAATTGCGTATCTGCAGAGCAAGTAACTCTCCTGCTCCCCATACACCACCAAAAGCTGCTTTGCAGTAAGTGGAAGAGTTTCAGCTGAAAATTGACATTTCTAACTTTATTGGATCCCTCCGCTCTGAAATCAGAAAGGCTGGTGCCCCGGTCTTCAGATCATCTCCTGGGTAATCATCCGTACAGAACAGCGTGTTCTTGTGGTAACGGGATTTCCATTTTCTGATAACTCAGAGAAGCACATCACTGCAGTGTTGAAAGTTAACACACTTTGCACTGTGGCCATTAATGCAGCTTCTGATCTTCTGCCTTGGAAGCTGAACCAGTTTGATGCCATTTCATATGTCTGCAGGATCTTTCTCTCAGATCAAGATGTCCTCTAGCACTGCAATTCCATCAACTTTAAAATACGTGGGTTTCACTGTCAGCCATGCTCCACTGCGTGGCTGGTGTTTTTCTCATAGTAAGTGTTGTCCATGGATTCACTCGGTCATGTTGCATTGGCAAAAGTTGGTTCAGAGCCCCAACGTTTTCTTTTTTTTTTTTTCCTGTGATGCGCAGCCAGCACGCATGTCCTTCAGTGCACCGCATCCCTATCCATCCCTTTTCCCTGGATGTACAGGAAGGTGTTCAGGCTATTCAGTCCTTTTTTAGCTGTGAGATGTCATTACTCATGAACAGCTTTGTCACTTTATTATTACTGATGCTGGCATTTGTGTTCTGTTCTTCAAAGTAATGTTTGCTATTAGTGTTTTTCTTTCTTGTCTGTGGGGCTTTTGAGCTTTTTCTCTGAAAGCCAAGCTTCATTATTCTTCTTCCTCTTTCTAGCTCCAATATTATGATGATGGCCCTGCAGAGGCTGCACTTCTCCATATGCTACATCAACGTGCTTTTCAATAAGCAGGAGACAATGCAGTCCATGAGCTTCTGCCACTGAAAAACCAGATTATTTATTTCAGGAGGCTATCTGCATGTGTCCAAGTCCTGTCTCATTTTCACTTCCATATCACACCTCTCAGATCTCTTGTGATCAAAGCCTGAAGTATATGTCAGTTCTCCTATATGGCGTGATCAGTGGATAATCTCTGTCCATCTGCAAAACACAGTTGTTAGGCTCTAAGGTCTCTCCTGATTGTAAGAGTACAGCCTCGCTGAGATGAGCCTGTTGTTCCTGCTTCTCTTTTTATACTTGTTAACATCGGCGCATGCTTTAGATCGTCCCAAAGTGAAACGGTTTCTTGAGGTTTTTTCTCAGCCCATTATCTAATGTGGCTATTTTCCAGTTCCATTTTCACAGAARTAATACTTGTCTTTTTAAAACGTTTCTTTATAACAACTGCAATGTTCTGTTCAGCTCCCCTCACAGAAGGGGGGATAATGACTGTTYGTATTCTCCAATCTCAGAGGACTAATATATATCACTCTGACGTGTGATAAGTGGTGAGCTTTGACTGCTTGCCTGTGTAAGCTTTGGTTCCTGTATTGGGAATGCTCAGAGAGGTGACTCAAGCTTATCAGACCAGGATTTGCATTCATTTCAAACACACACTCAGTAGACATCAGATGGTAATGCTGTCAGTTTGGGTTAGATACAAGCTAATGGGATGGTGAAGGGGGCTCCCAATTTTTCCTCCCAGGCTATTAAGTCTCCTATTCTCGTTGGTACAAATGCTGGGCTGGAAGATCTCTGGAGAGCACCTTACTCTTTAGAAAATAGGCAAGAGAATAGCAGCGATTGTAGATGCATTTTATAACCTTTTACTGCTTTTTCCTTTTTGGCTTTGGTTGGATTGAAAAGGCATTTCAGTGGTAGGGAGTATATGTATCAAAGCTCAGCGCCTGTCTAGCTCATCCTGAATGTTTGTGTCTCAAGCCAAAAAGCAAGGTGAATGGGACTGAAAGTTTGAATCCTCTCCCAAGCAAACACAGGCCCTCAGACAACAGCTTATCTTAGTTTTTCCACATAAGTAAATCATAGAATCATAGAATCATTAAGGTTGGAAAAGACCTCTAAGATCATCGAGTCCAACCGTCAACCCAACACCTCCATGCCCACTAAACCATGTCCCTAAGTGCCTCATCTACATGTCTTTTAAATACTTCCAGGGATGGTGACTCCACCACTTCCCTGGGCAGCCTGTTCCAATGCTTGACCACTCTTTCAGTAAATAAATTTTTCCTAATGTCCAATCTAAACCTCCCTTGGCGCAACTTGAGGCCGTTTCCTCTCGTCCTAAATCACTTTCCTTTGCCGATTGCAGCTGAAAATGTCTTGGGGACGCTGAGCAAAGGAGTCTACGTTCTGATGAGCGGATTGGACCTGGAGAGACTCGTGCTGTCTGGTGGGCCACTGGGGTAAGGGTTTATCATCTTTTATCGAAGGATCCTTCACGATCACCTACCCAGTGGGTCTCCAGCCGGGGTTGCAGCTCTCAGTAGGGTGCATCTTGGACGGAGAACTGAGATACTGGGGCAGCTTCTGAGAGAAGAGCAAAGGCTGGGAGGAGGTGGTTGGGTCAGAGTTGTGGGAAGGAAGCAAGCTGCAGAGGAGGCAGGAGCAGGGAGATCCCGTAGCTGCTGGGTACTCTAGCTAGGTCGTAGCTGCTCGTTGCTCTCCTGGACTCCTGCTGGAGGGTACTCAGCTCAGCACTCCCGGGCAGCCACGGCTTGCTCTGCGTGTGCTCCACCTTTTCCTTTAGCTCCCTGCACCTCTCCACCTCTCATGCAGTTTTTTTCAGATTGAAAGCATCTATGTGGAACACCCTCTGAGGGGCAAGGGATAGAAGAAGCAATGCCAGAAAGAAAGTTTGCAAATCTCTGCCTTCCAGTGTGGCAGAGGCCACAGACCCTCCAGAGCATGCTTTTGGAAAAGATTAGTCTTGACATAAACATTTCCAGAGATGGTAAATCTGCCTTAGTCCCCAATTGCTTGCTTGTGTATCCCTACAGTGTGTATTACTCTGGGAATAACCAGCTCACTTGCGTTACTGATTCCTTAAAATCTAAGACACTATCCAGACTGTCACATAGAAGGACCACTGGACTGGGTAAAGGGTTTGTTCTCCATTTATTCAGTCCTTAAGCTCCCCAGTAATTATTTTTACCCTACAGTCCTTTTGTCCTCCAAGTGGCCTCTCTGTACTAACCCTCATGTGGAAAGACCATCTTCCACAAAGCAGAAGGAGGATTTTTTTACCCTTCTTGTTCTTGCCTACGCTTTTTTTTATGGTATTGGCTAGTACTCCTCGAGTTGGTGGTCTCTGGAGATGCAAGGCAGCACAAACTGTCCTGGCTAGAGTTATAGGAAAGCTCTTCAACTCTTTGTCTCAGTCACCTGAATTAAGAAGGTAAGGCCTTACCACAAGATGTCCCAAATGAGCAATATGTAGAGCACTAGGGAGAAAAATGGGACCTTTGGATTTTATTCTTAGCATTGTTTGAGTGGAGCTATAGGAAAACAGCAGCATATCATTTTAGGTATGAGAACCTTTTTGCCTTAGATTGTGCTTCCAAGGTTTAATTATTATTAATTAATAGTTCTGTTGTTTTCCTTTTCCTGCATATCTGTGCTTTTCTTAGGCTCATGCAAGCTGTTCTTGACCACGCAATTCCATACCTACATGTAAGAGAAGCATTTGGACAGAAAATCGGCCACTTCCAGGTGAGGCAGAAAAGGATCTAGACATTTTTGTCATCTTGCTTTTCTCTTTAAAAATGAGAAGACAAAGAGCTCTGTCGTGGGAAGGCTTTGCATGGAGAAGGTTGCCTGCAGTTTGTGCTGGGGCTGCAATGATGTGGTGAGAAGGTGAAAGGATCTCTGAGCCTGTTTACCTGAGGCCACTGTTGGTGGGTRAGGGACTGCGGCTGACATCTGGGAGTCTGTGAATTGACAGAACCTCCAGCTCCCTCATATTCTGCTGAATCCATGTCTTCTCATTTATCTGGTTTCTCTGAGATAGTTTGGGGAATGGGTGATCCCCAGTGCTCGTGCAGAAAATAGTCTTCCCCTCACTCACGTTAATGTCTCTCGTCTTCTGCGACGTGCAGCTCATGCAGGGCAAAATGGCTGATATGTACACACGGCTGATGGCGTGTCGGCAGTACGTCTACAACGTGGCAAAGGCCTGCGACCAGGGCCATTTCAATGCAAAGGTGAGCTCGCTTCCACCTGGACTGTGTCTGCTGGGGGAATTCCTTTCCCTTTGGTCTCAGATTGTGAGCAGGGTGGAGGTTCTGTACTGGGGGTTAAAATGACTTGCTCACAGCCCTAAGTGCTTCCCCCCCCCCCCCGCAAAGAGAAAGAAAGCCTTGTTCTATGAGCCAGCAGATTTAGCAGCATCAGTAGGTGTTTATTGGAAGCCCAAACACAATATCCTGGCTATTGCAAGGGGCTGTAGCAGTCGTTCCGAGGTGTTGTCATCTCCACAACCAGCACTGTCACCACACCTCTGTCAGAGGAGGGGACCGAGTGTTTAACAGTTGGAGCACAGAGCCAGGGGACCGAGTGTTTAACAGTTGGAGCACAGAGCCCTGCCTCCCAAATCAAATCACATCAGTCTCCTGTGGGTATGATGTGCATTCGTGAGAGACCAGCTCCCCTGCTGCACTCTCTTTTTTTTTTTTTTTTTTGCCTTTTTTTTTGCCTTTTCTTTTCTTTTGCCTTTTTTTTTTTTTTTTTTTTTTTCTTCTGTCTTCATGTGGCCTTTCCAGACCTGACACAAGTGTTCTGTAGTGACAGAAAGACTGCTGCAGCTTCTTTGTTGCGACAGAAAGACTGCTGCAGCTTCTTGCTTGCTGGGGAATGAATCCTGTGCCTTTGTGATCAAGTATTTCAGGCTTGTTAGCAGATGTCTGTAGAG
>JAYKAV010000433.1:760139-784157 GCA_035582835.1 Phoebastria nigripes | reverse complement strand
TATTCGTCGTTTCAATGGGATCTAGGAGAAACGGGGTGATCCTGAACCCCTGAAGAGCACAAGCTCTCCCTAAGCCATCCTGCTCGCTCCAGCCCAAGCCTTCGAGGCAGTGCTGCTGCGGGACGCCCTGCCCTCCGCCACCGCCGTCTCCCGGGCAGGAGGACCCTGCTGTGCCCGGTCACACGTGGCGTGTCAGCTCTCTCTGGTAGGGATGGTGACGGTCGGACAGATGTGCCCTGCAGCATGAGGACCAGAGGGTGGCACTTCCATCACTCAGCATTGTCACCCAGAGGTGCCTCGGTGTGAGCCCAGATCTCTCTGGGCTGTAGGACGAGCACCGGGACACCTGGCTCAGCACGTATCCCGTCGGAGCATCGCCTTTGTCCGAGCAAATCTCACACGGAGCAGGGCAGAGAGGGAGTATGGAGTTTCTGGAGGGTGTTTCTGTGGACTGATGGGCTCTGCACAAGCACAGCCCCCTCCTGCGYGGGGATGTCTGGTGTCAGAGCTGGGACAGCCCGGCCGGCAGATTTTCCAGCCCTCCGCAGAGCTGGCTGCAGCTGCCTCCCTTAACAGAGGCGGGAGCGAGGGTGTCTTCCTGCAGCTGTTGGAGGGATGAAAATAGCTTGCGTGCCCCGGGGGTCTGCAGGGCGAAGGGGACTGTACTGGATCGATGCTCGCCCCGTGAGCCAACCGTCCCCTGCAGCGGCTGTGCTGGGGCGTTAGGAAACGCACAGCCCGTGTCCTCTCCGTGCCTTGTTGCCGAGCAAGGAGCTTCTCCAGAGTGAGGACAAGCCCATTGTTGGTCTGAAGAAGCTTAAGACCTCCAGGAAAGGAAAAAGCAGCAGCTGGCTGGTGAGTCCAACCTAGAGAAGAAAAGCAAATCATTATATTTTCAGCCCAGCCGGCTCCCTGGTGCGATTCAGCAGCTGGGTGCTCACGCCGGCATGAGGAGAGGTGGCTGCGCCAAGGGGCTGGCCTGCCCCTCTCCCTGCCGCCGGGACCTGGTCGGGAAACCCCTGGGGACGACTTCTTTTGCTGCATCCCTTCCTCGGGCACAGCCAAAGCTCGCGGCATTGGCCGGGGAGGTTTAAAACTAAAAACCCACCTGGGCCAAACCTAACCAGGCAGTTGCTCCCCTCTATGCYGCACAGGGCTCTGGGCTTAGGCTGCCGAGCCTCAGGAGGCTGTTTTTAGTGTGGGTCGTCTGTCTGGCCATCCTGGTGGTGTTTCTGTCCTTAACGGCTGCACGGGCGATGAGGCAGCTCTCGCCAGCGCTGCAGACTGCCTTCCTGCAACTCCCCTGGGCCCCGATTCGCCAAGGTGCTGGCATCACGCTGCTGGCTGAACGCCCTCGCCCGGGGCTGGTTTTCCCAAGAGCCGGCGTTTCCAACGCGGCTTCGCAGAGAGCTGCCCGGTGGGACCGGCGAGGGCTTGCAAAACTGCAGCTGGGCTTGCAAACCTGCAAGAAATATGGCTCATGGGGTCGGATCCTGCCCTGCTGGCTCTGTGCAGCCGGGGCGTAGGGCAGCTGGCCRGGCTCCAGCAACCCCTGGCTTGCAAAACAGCTTTGGGCTGGCTGTCCCCGGCTTTGGGGTGGCTGTTTGCAGCAGGCAGAAAGTGGAGCAGCCCCGAGGCTGCTCTGCTTTACACAACCACCCACAGTAGCCACCATCTGCCTGCGCAAGGCTTGGGGACGTGCAGAGGTTGCCCCGTCGGCTTTGGATGGTCCTAACTGTCCCCAGGGAGGTCTGTGGGGATGGGGAGATGACAGCAGATAGGTGCAAAGGGGATGATAGGGTTCTGCAGCTTTGCAAAYAGGGGGGTGTCAAACCCAAACCCCACGTGCCCCCGACCAGCTGCCGACCTCTCAAACAGCCTCCAGGAGCCTCGGGGCGGGGGGGGATGCCACCGGCACCCCTCGGGAGAGGGGAAACGGGAGCTCGCTCCCGCACAGCTGTCCCCGTGCCACGCTGCCTGGGTGGGAGAGAAGTGGCCTTTTGCTTCCTCAAACAGCCCTGGCTCTTGCAAGCACAACCTGCTAAATCACCCGGGGCGGGTGCTGAGAGGGGGGTTAAGGAGGGGGTGCCGCCCCGTGGCCGCGGTTACCAACCCCCGGGCTGGGGCAGTGCAGCAGCACCCGAGCCTTGCAGGGGAGCCGAAAGTGCGATTAATGAGTAAGCATGGCAGCGACGCTTTTCCTGTTTGGTTTTGCAGGTCCTGCCCCTCTTGCTGCGGTTCCTTTCCAGACCCACGAGATCAAGAGAGAAAAACCTGGCTCGCGCAGCAGCGTGATGCTGAGCCAGGTCCTGCTGCCGGGGACCCAGCCTGTCTGGGGACCGTCACCAGCATCACCGCCCCTCTGTACGCCCGAAGAGGTGGGTCAGGCTTGGGCTGCCTCTGCCCTGAGCCATGTTTCGATCTTCCCGGCACCGGTGTAACAGCAGGGCAATCCCGGCAGTATTCATGCGGGCGTAATTTGGACCAAGCCCCCAGACCCAAGCGGGGCTGAGCTCAGTCCCTGAGCCAACAGCACTGTCTGGCTCTGCACGTGTAAAACAGAAACGAGTGCATCCTCTTATTTATGTTATTTATTAACGCTGAGCAGAGACAGGTCTCATCCAGGTGCTTTCCAAGCCTGTGCATAGGGAAATCCTGCTCTGAGACCGCCGAGATATCACCTGTGTTTCGGGGGGCCCCGGAGCCCATTAATAGCAGGATTTTGCGAAGCATCGCCCCGGGAAGTGTCCCTAATCCCTGTCCTCACACACATCCACCGCTGGGCACAGGACGCCGGGACAGACGGACCTTTGCCCTGGCCTTGTGCAGTCACTCCTGTTCCCTCAGCCTCCCCCACATCAGGACATTCAGGGTCTGCCTTTAAACTTTTATAAGGGGAGAGGTTTGAGAGGCAAACCCTGACCTGAACGTGAATCTGGAGCCTGTTTCTAGAGATAAAAGGGWGTTAAGGGCACGTTCTTTCCCGGATCTTTACGGGGACCGCCTCCCGCTCCCCGTGCTCGCTCGCTCTCGGGGCAGCCCCCGGCTCTCGTGTCCCTGCTGAGACGCGACGCTGATCCCTCCGCAGGGATTGTCGTGCCCGTGGGAGCAGCCAGCATCCACCCGGGGCTCGGTACCGTTTTCTCCCCCGAGGAGGCGGCTGCCACCGCAGCACGCGGAGGCACCCACCCACCTTTACGCTGACCCACCTTTACGCTGACTCAGCACAATTTGGAAAACCAGCTATCACCGGCAGCTGAGAAGTCTCCCTGCAGCTTTCCACCCGGCTGCTTTTGTTATCGGAAAACCCCTTTCATCTCCATACGTCTATTTTCTTCATTGCAGCATCGCCCGGGAGCCATGGGCAGGATCAAGCCCTTTTTTGCCCGGCATGCTTTGCACGCACACCAAAACGCCAGCGCCCGTGAACACCCYGAACCTGCTGCCGGCAGCACATCGGGTCCCCTCCTCCTCTGCCCCGGTCCCAGCCGCAGGCTCCGGCTGGAGGTGAACGTCCTCGGAGGTCGGCACAGGCGTTTGAGTGATCCCCAGGTGTAGGAATCCTTTGTCTCCTGCTTTGCGTTATTTGASTTTGCTCCCGAGACAGGGGTGCAGTGGAGGAGGCTTTGCTACGCTGCAGATCTCRCTGCCAGCAAGCTGTAAGGAGGCAGAGACAAGATGATGATTAAAAAGCCGATGCGCTACAGCAGAGCTTGTTTTAGAGTTGCAAAAAAAGCTGTTTTCTGTGAAATGCAAAAAATGCCACGAGTTCAGCMAGATCCCACCTCCGGGCCGCTATTTGCAAGGGCAGGGGTGGCATCGAGCACCCAAAATGGGGGCTGCTTGGAGGGGCACGGGGCAGGACAAGCCCTGGCACCCAGGACCACAGCATCCATCGGGGAGAGAGGACTCGTGGACCAGCAAGCTCTTGGGATCTGAGGGAATAATTAACTCCATGGCAGCCGTGGGTTTGCCAAGCTAATCTATTTAACCCTGCCAGGTAAATGCTTTACCCATCAGAAGGGACTGAGCCATGCTAAAAGGTTAAGTAGCTTGCCCAGGCTCATCTCGGTTGTCTGTAGCAGAGCAGAGCAAAAAAACCTGTGGGCTTCCGAGTCACAGTCACTTTTTACCCGTCCTTGTGGTTAGAAAAAGCAGCTTGGTGCTGCTGGGTCTGGATTTGGTGTCCAGCCATCAATTCTTCTTATGCCCTTCTCTGTGAAATTAAAAAGCTCTTTAATGCTTCATATATTCTCCTCTGCAGGTACTTACATATTGCAATCAAACCCCCTCCCAGCACTCCGGTGGATAACCCAAACAGGTTGATCTCCGTAAGTGTCTCACGACGGAGCTTTTTCTCCAGCATCAAATCACTTCTGTGCTTTCTGGCTGCGGGTCCCCCCTTCCCTGATAGCCCTTCCAAGCCTCAGGCTCCCCAGGCACGTGCTGCAAGGTCAGTCCTGGACCGCTACGGGCAGACCAAGACCAAAATCAGCCACGTTTTCTTCTCCCTGCCTGATGATCGAGGTGGGATAAAGGGGCAGAAAACCCGCAGAGCTGCCAAAAAAAAAAAAGGCTGAGCAGGGATTGCATGCAGACAAGTCACTGCTGTCATTAGACCAGTATCTTTAATTGCTGCATCTCTTATTCTGCCTGTGCCCGAAGAGCTAATCCCAGGTGAGTACAATGGACAATGTCATTTAAATCAATTCTCTCTCCATTCAGAGCCATCCAGCCTCTCCTTCCTTCACTGTACATCCACGAGCCCCATAATTTATTCATCCTAGGCTGCACTTAAACATCTGCTCCGGTGCCATTTGAGTTTGGCAGAGCATTAGCTTTAAAATTTTATGAAACATAGTGCAGGTGGCAAAATCAGAAATTAAGGATTATAATCACAGCGGAGAAGGGCTGGCGAGCAGGACTCAGCCAYGCTCCTCCCAGCTCCCTTCAGCTCAAGAGGAGAGACGAGAGGAAAGCTCCTGGGGATTTAATGCCTGTCAGGGGTGCAAATCACCTACTTTTCCTCATTTTCCCATTTCTAAATGACAGGTTGAGGGGATCTTTACATCCTCGCCGCACCCAGGAGTGCCGCACTCATGCGGATGCTTACAGAAGCAAGGAGAGCATCTTGTGCTCGCTGGCCCTCGGGGTTTTGTTGCTTTGTCATTGCTGCAGCAGAAGCAAGGGGATTATTTTCGGCAGGCAAGCTGCCTGTGAAGAAGACACCTTTTTCTTTTTCCCCTCCAAAATGGGACTAGCAGGCTTTTAATTAAATACTCCATCCCAGCCATACTAATGGGAGGAAGGAAACCACGCTGCAGCCATGTCACAGTTGCATCTCTGTAGGGATGCGGCTGCTGGAGCGATGCTGGGTACAAACCTCCCCATGTGCAGGGAAAGCCCCATCTTCTCCAGCGCCACGTCACCCCTTTTCCCCGTGAGTGCTTCCACCCCATCAAAAAATAACAACAAAACTGGAAGCCTACATAAGCCTCTTCTCAGCTGGCCCTCCTCAGCCGATCGGTTCCCCCCCCGCGGGGGGTTAGTTCGAGGCAGCGAAAACCGCTCCCCCTCGTCTCTGACCACATGGGAGGCCGTATCGGGGGAGACGCCAGCTCAGCTCATTGAAGCTGCCTTCTCAGGTAGGAAACCTTACCGGGTTTCCAGGAGAAAGCAGTGCTATTGCTGCAGAGAAGAGGCTGCCTGACGGGAAAGGTCTTGAGCATCCCTCCTGGGCTGCGGTGGATAGAGGAGGCGTTTGCTTCCGATTCCTTCCCCTACCCCAGTTTTCCTCTCCATAGTTTAAGCAAGCCTAATCTCATCAGCTTGTTTCCAGGCTGTTGATGAAAATACTAAACAAGCACCAAACCTGTGTCCGAACCCTGCGGGACCTTTTTCATTTTTATTCCCCGGTGCCTTAAACTTGTCGGGTTATTTCCTGGGGCGAGGAGGGATGCTCACGGGACGCCGGCGGGGTCTGCCCGGCTTTCCCCCTGCCCTGCAGCCCGGCCGGCTGGGGAGATGCTGCGCGCCAGGACTGATGTGCTGCGGGGTGCCGTAGATTTGGGATGCTCTTGCTTGGCCAAAAGGTAAGGAGGTCTGACGTGGTCCACAGCTAATGCTTTTCTCTTAAAATAACAGAAAATCAGAGCTCTATCTGCGTGCCCCAATTCCTGCTTTCACCACAGAGCTACAACCCTCTTTAAAACCCGTCTATTACACGCAGCGGTTCCCTGTGTTTATAGCTAATGAACAGAGCTTTGGAAAGAAAATATTTGCTTTAGCAATTCCCTTTTCATCTATTAACCCCACTTTCCATCGCCGGCACGTAGCTGGGTTGGAGGGAGAGAGGAGTGGGAGGGGGGGGCAGGGGGTCTCGCCGGGGGGAGAGGAGGTTAAGGGGGATGTAGAGACCCGTGCGCCATGCCTCTGGGTCTGCTGCCATTCCTGCTGAAGGGCTTAAGGATCCAGCGATTGCTGACCCGTCAGGCATCCCGACCCGCCGTGGAGGAGAGGAGAAGGGCAGATCGACTCCTGCTCCTCTTCCCAAATGTAAAGAGGACGACCAAGGGCATTATAACGCGCTCGGCTGTCCTTTGATGCCTGGAACGCTTCTGGAGTACGGGGTTTTTAAATGTATTTAAGCACCTGGAAGATAACAAGGTGATAAAAAGCAGCCAGCATGGGTTTTTCAAGAAGAGATCACATCAAACCTCTCTAATTTCCCTATTTGACGAGGAAACTGTCTGAGCGGATGAGGAAGGAGCCACAAAGGGGTCTGACTTCGGGAAGGCTTTAGACCTGGTCTCGCGTGACATTTTGGGAAGGAAATAAGGCCGTTTGGGCTGGACGCAGTCCCCACCACGCAGCACAGCTCACCAAAAATTTCTCTCCCAGAAACAGGGAGCGTCCCAGAACAGGGATGGAGGGTCCCCACGGACACGGGGGATATCTTGCAGGTGCTCCCGCGGGGACGCGTCCTGGAAAAGGGCAATGGCTGTTTTGTCGCGACGCACGCTGGGACGYAGCAAACTCTCCAGCCCTTGGAACAAATCCGAACCGGGCCACAGCAGCAAACCCAGGGCAGTCCCCACGGAGACGATCTGCATGTTCAGACCCAATGCCTGCCGGGCTGCTCCGCCGGCTGTGCCCTGCAGAAACCCTGCGAGCACCAGCTGTTTAGCAAAAATGAGTATTTCTTTAAATACCTGCCATCGTATATCATTGGTATTCGTTCTTCTAGTTTGAAAAGTTTCGTTCACCCGCCCCGGGACAGCAGCAAACCCAGGGGAGCGAGGAGGCAGYGGGGGCCGCGGCCGAGCCCTTCCAGCCTGCGCCGAATCACCCCGTGATAATCTGCAAATACCAGACAGATCCGGAGAGATGGGCTGAATTCTCCATCTGCCCCATGACAAATAACCTAGGGTATAATGTATTTCCAAACTCAAGGGAAAGTTTATAGCCCAGGCACAGAAGTGATTTTCTTTGCTTGTAACTTCGTTACTTTTAATCAGTTTTATCTCCCCAGGTTTGAACAAGTCCAYCATCAGGACCAGCTTTGTTGCACATTTTAGCTTCGAAAATTCATCTGGCTCCAACTTCCCCCATGCGAAACCGAATTTTACACCACCAGTGACACCTTTTAGCAATTTCTCCTCCAACGAACTCAGAAAGATGCTTTCATAGGATGGGGCTGGCCGAGACCCGCACCAGCACCCCGAGCAGGTCAGTGCCCCAATTCCCCCGGCATTCGGGGATGAGGCAGCAATCGCTGACCACAGTCGTGAAACAAAGGAGGATTTATCAGTGTTGCTGCTCTCAGGCGGAGTGTGTGCATCCTGCCTGGGGAGAGGTTACCCCACCAGCCCCTCGCACCCAAATGCCTCCCCAGCGTCCCCAGGGGTTATTTTCAAGGGGATTTTTGTACTTCCAAAGATCACTAGATCCTGCTTAAGCACAGGCGCAGGCTCAGGTCTGCGAGGAGACGCAGGGCTGGAGGCCCTGGGCAAGAAGCCTGTGTTGGGGCGTCAGCTGTGGGTGAGGCGCTGGGGACCGCGGGACGGGACCTGCAGTGGGAGGAGCGGGGAAGGCTGCAAACGGGGCAAATCCAGCAGGAGAAGCGCAGGCACCTGAGGACCCCAACGTACAAATCTCGGCGCCTTCAGACACCTCCAGCTGAGCCAGGCTTGCTCGAGTCTTCAYTTACAATTCAGAAAACAGGTCCCCTGCGAGTCTGGTGCCGTCGCTTTGATTGAGGGATTTGTAACTTCCCTGGCTAATTGTCAAAGCGCAGCGTTCAATCCAGGGCAGTCTTCCCTTTGGAAAGCATCTTCTCCTACCTGCGCTGGCAGGAGAGCGGCACTGCTGGATGGGGGACATGGCACCATCCCCATAGCAACAGCCTGGGAGGCTGCAAAAGGAGAATTATGACTTTGTTTCCCATTCTGGCACGAGGAGAAGCCAGGCTTTACAGGATTAGGCAGATCCCAGCTCAAACATCCAGGGTAACGCTGGAGGGAATAATGAATAGTAATAGCAGAATAAATGGCTTTTGATATAAGGCTCTGTCCAAACAGTGCTAACAACCCACCTTGTTTAAACTTGATCGATGCTGACACGGTTTCCATGCTAAGTATGAACCCTTTGGGGTTTTTTGAGCTTCTCAAACTGTGTGTCCACACAAACCAGCATTTGGCACAGCTTTCTGAAAGCAATTCTTGACTGCTCCGGTCAAGACAATCGCACTAACCAGCGTGATCCAACCCAAAACATTTTGCTCATCACAAGCACTCTGATGCAAGGATGGTTTTGCCCAAAACAGAGGGTTCCTGATTAGGTTGCAAGGTGGGTCTTCTCCAACGCGATCGCCCCATCGCCATGCAGCGCAGAATCTCCACCACCGCCCTGGGCTGCCCGTGCCAGCCCTTCCCCATGGCCCGACCCAACCAGCCCACGTGCCGTGACCGGGTGGTCCCTGCTGAGCAGGCAGCGAAAACCACAGCGGTGAACTGGTGATGGAGGAGACGGCAAAAAGCAACTCAGGACTGAGAAACACAAGCGACCCTCCGATTCCTCTGGTTTGAGTGCTGGGCTGGGACAGAAGCAAGGCTATGCCACCAAGCACACTTCACAGGTACTTCAGAGGAATAAACACGTCATTAAATTTGAGACCAAGAGCAATCATTATCATCCAGCATCTCCCTGATGAGAGACTTTTTCCCACAGATGCTGGCACTAAGTCCATGTCTGACAGCTGAACTCACATCTTATCTCGGTATCAAGGCTTCTCACCCTGGGGAATGAACCCCCTCTTTAGATTAGTTTTGTTGATAAGTAATCACCCTGACTGCTGAGAGCTTGCGTTCACTGTCCGAGGCATAGTCAGCTCCCCTTGCCAGCCTAGAGTTCAACAAAAATTTGCCTTAATGAATTAAAGTTCCCTTTACTCCGGGTACATTCGTATCTCAGAAAAGCAGAAATCTTCACACCACAGGAATACTTTCGACTGGTGGAGTACAAGTCCTCACGTGGGTATCTAATGAGGATAGTGGGGTTACTAATTACTTTTGCAAGGGCTAAGCAGCCAGGACGCTGGTTCAAGCCTCCTGCCGAGCCCAGGGCCGTGGCCATCCACAGCCATGCGGCAGCGCCTGCAGAAGGACCCACGTCCTCCCCATCACCCCGCACCCCCATCACTCTGCACCCCATCCCGCAGGGAGATGCTGCCGTTGGACATCTGGAAAGGACCTCAACACCGATGGCTGTAGCGGCTCTGCCGCTTTCCCAGCTTTTATGAGAAACTGCTCTTCCTCCCCTGCCACGGTGTCTCCACGCTGGGATTTCTCCATGCTCACACCGCCACGCGAGCGTTAGCTCGCCGATCCCTTCCCCTGCCAGCCCTGCCCGGCCCGTGTCCCTCGCGTTGCCGGCAGGTAACACCTCCGTGACACCAGTGCCGATGCTTCCCTGGAAAATGTCATGCACTTGTAACGAGCTGAGAAAATCAGCTCAGCTCATCCCTCTTGCTTCTTCCCTGGCTGAATCGTGAAGCAAACCAGCCCGGTTTTCCCCCGACTTCCCATTATCCCCCCAGAAAAGCCCTTTTTGCACAGCTGTGCCATGTTAGCATCTCCTGCAGCCTTCGTGACAGCTCCTCCAGCCTTTATTCCAGTCGCTGTTGCATTTCCTTGGGTTATTTGCAAGGAGCCAAGTGCTGCCTGTGGTTTCTTCAAAGCCCAACACATTTCCCGAGGAAAAGGAGGCCGGTGAATGAGCAGGCTCCCTGGCTCCGCTGTTTACAACTCACTGACCCTGCCAAGTTTAGTGACGTTTGCTGCTCAGCGCCATCGCGGGGGACAAACCCGGGCTGGAAAAAGCAAAGAAAAGGCAAAAGTGCCCAGAGAGCAGAGCCACGGCATGAAACTCCTCGTGGCCATCAGCCTGGGGCTGGTGAGGAGATGGGACCTGGTTTTCAGGCTCTCTGAAGCAGAGAAACCTTGGCCCTGCCTCCCGTTATGGATGCCTCATTCCCAGGCAGTAAAGTTGCAATGGTTTTTCTTTTCCTGCAGGAGCTGACGGATCAAAACCGATCCTGATGCTGACGTGAGTTCACAGCCTTGGAGGAAACGGTGGATTGTCCCTTCCTCTTTTTTTTCCCCCTTTCTCTCTCTCATTGTAATAAAACAGCAGTAAGGAAAGATGTGGGAAGGGAAGTTAAAGAGAAGCCTGGTGCCTTTCCAAAGGACACCTGCTACACGCTGGGTGCTCATCCCTGCTGGAAGGCATCGGCACGGGATGTGTGGCCACATGCTGAAAATTACAGTCCCTGAGTTTAAACCAAGAGAAAGGATCCAAAAGAATCCTTTTGTATCTGAAAGAAACGCTGGAATACCGCGCTTCTGGGATCTCTGGTGAGCCTTGCGTTTCCCTTTTCCCTTTCTGCAGACACAGGCTTGCCCCAATCATCCCTCAAGGACAGCACGGGAGCAGGACTGCTGGGACACCCCAACGCCTTTGCAAGCCCCCAGAGGTCTGGGATTTCCCGGACATCTCTGTCCCTCCAGTTTGTCCCAGCTGGGTTTTCGTGTATCAGCCCATCTCCTCCGGTCTGGGGGTGAGGGGACAGCCCCATCCCCAGGGAGCTGGGTACCAGCACCTCCAACCAAACCCCCATCCCCAGCCACCGTGGACTCAGGAGAGTTTTATTCTTGCCTAGTGCTATGCCAAGATTGGGTCTTCTTGCGAGTTAAGAGCACGAGGCAGGACATCTTCATGGCTGCCCATAAAAACACCCAGCCCCTCTGCTTTCCATGTTCCCCATTTTCCCCCCCTCTTCCATGTTCGCCTCTCCCCGCTCCCTTTCCCTCTCCCGCTCCTTCCCCTGCTCAAATCCTCCTCTCTTGCTGCTTTTCTTCCCTGCTCCTCAAATAAAGCTCCTTCCCCTCACTTTTACCTTTTCCCCTCTCTTTTCTCTTGCTGTTTCAGCCCATGCTCATCCCCTGCCCTCCCCTCTCTTGTCCGCGTGGGGCAGCTGCTGCTGCCCACCTGGGACACATCGTTTGCCCCAGCTAATTGCACGTCCTCCGGATCCACCGCCAACACCAACCGAAATGACTCTCCGCGGCACCACGGCAGCCCCAAATCCCCGAGCGCTGCCCTATTTACTTCCCGCAGGAGCCACCGTCCCTGGACAAATCTTCCTCTGCTCCCGACTCTCCCTTTCCGAGTATTTGTTGATTTAAGCCAGCCCCTCAGGGATTCAATTTCTGTGCAGAACGCAAGGATTTAGCCACACGGCCAATGTTAATGCTAATAGGATTTGTACAGCTAAACTCCAAGCCTCCCCGTAAAACTTACTGCCCCGTTGTTATCTTAACTCCTCTGCTGCTCGCCAGGTACCTGACCTACAGCCACCGAAGCAGCATGTAGGATGGGGTTGCAGATGTTCCCCAGCATCCCTATGAACTTCAAAACACTGCTGAACCCTAATTCATCCCTGCGACCCATGGGATTAGCCTGAAGTTAATAGATGATGTGCATATGTGTATTTTCCCCCTGCCACTGAGAAGTTGTTATTATTATAATGAGGCTTTTGGAGCTTTTTCCGACATCTCCATCAAAAGCCCACGGAGATGTTGCTCCTTCCTTGTGCTGCTCTGACCTCAAGCTACTGAAAATAAGGGAAGTAAAAAAACAACCCTCAGGGCTGCAAACATCCCCAAGTGGGATGCTGGGTGGACCTCACGGTGCCGGGCATCTTTGGGAGCTCAGGGGCAAGAGAAGAATAAACAGGAATGACATTTTTTTCATGTTAAAGAAAAATAACTAAACGAACAAATAGTTACAGCGCCGAACCGAACCTTTCAGACTTGGAGACTCGATGGGTGCTGCGGGGTGTCAGCAAGTCTGACAGTGGGTGTCCACCTTCACTCCAAACCCAAGCAGATGATGGGGTGGATGGTTTCAGGTGCTCACTGGCTACGGTCYGACATTGCCCTGAGGAGCTGTGTCGCGAAAACCGGCGGGAGCATGTGATGACAGCCAGGAAAACCCACCCGAGATCCCTGCCCCGGAGACGAGCACACAAAGCTGCTGGGTGCTGATGGGCACAGAAACGGAAAACCCTAAGGATGTGGCTGTCCCCCCTCAAAGCCAAGCCTGTGGTTGTCTACTGGAGGCGTCTGCTTTTAAGTCTTGGCTCATTTTCCCTAAACCCGGCCCAAAGATGCACCCGGGAGCTTTCCACTCTCAAAAACAAATGGGGAAGATTTTTAAAATAGAAACTTTTTTCGTCCGGTGTGCTGGGGTAACAGAAGACGCCCGAGCCCCCTCCCCGGGAGGGAGCGCAGCCGCCGCTGCCCCGCAGCCGCTCCCGGCCCCGCTCCGCTCCCGCCCAGCCCCGCTGCCGGCCCCGCTCCCGGGCCGCGGATCGCCCCCGCCGGATCCGGTTCCGCCCCTTCCCCTCTTTGTCCCCGCTCTCCCCGCCCCGGCCCCCGACACCTCCCTCGGGCCCTCCCCGGCGGCTGCACCGGGACCGCGGGACCCGCCGCCCCCTGCCCCCGAGCATCCTCGCCCCSTSCCCCCGAGCATCCTCGCCCCCTGCCCCCGAGCATCCTCGCCCCSTSCCCCCGAGCATCCTCGCCCCSTSCCCCCGAGCATCCTCGCCCCSTSCCCCCGAGCATCCTCGCCCCSTSCCCCCGAGCATCCTCGCCCCCTGCCCCCGAGCATCCTCGCCCCTGCCCCCGAGCATCCTTGCCCCGTCCCCCCGGGACCTCTCCATGCCCACAGGAGAGGCACAGCCCTGCCCGGTGCCGCTGCAATGCCCCCGTTGCAGCGGGGAGGGGGGCAAAGAAGGGGGTGAAGCCCCTTCAGGCAGAGGGGAGCAGGAGAGAGCCGGGGGGAGTGGTGAGCCTTTGCTGAGCAAATTTATTCCAGCTCCTAGGTCAGAATTTGTTTTATTTACAATTGTTATATATATACACCCAACTGAAATTATGTATATATAATATTATTGAAATTATATATATATATAAACCCACACTTTTTGCATGCCGCACTTGCCAGCTCAGCTCAGAGACCCAAAGTGAAGCTGGACCCATCCATCTACACCAACAAATCTTCTGCATTTCAGATTTCATTCTAGTAATTCAGGGGATGAAACTAGACCAGGATCCAGCGCCGTCCTAGAGCCGTGTTGGCTTCGTGGGGAGCAGCTTATGTATAGCGGCAAAGATAGGCAGTAATATAGTTTATCAGGGAAACAGTACCCGCGACTCTGAATACATACAGTGAATAGATCGATCTCATTTTCAAAGGCAAATATCACTTCAGAGTTGCATATCACTCCATATTTAAACTGCACATACTTCATCCACGTTTTATTTTCATTTTATAGTGTGTTTGTTCTCTTAAGAAGCCTTAGAGGTGGCCTGCAAAAGCTCTGTTTAGCATTTTCCTTATTTGTTACATATAAAAACATTTCAGAAGTACTCTAACCTCATTGTTTCCTGTTTTCTCTTTGCTTAAAAGAAAAGGGAGGAAGGCAAGTTTCCTAGCTCATCCCGGACCTTCCTAAGGACATCTTGTGAGTATATTCCTCCTAGATCATCTGCAAGAAAGACTCAGAACTGCATGAGGAAGAAGGTTATACATATGTTAATTTAAACACCCGAAAGAGTGTCAAAACTAATGAGTACAGAAATCACTCGCACTTCCCGTTTTGGTGAGTTATGGTGTGTGCAAAGGAAGGTGTAGTTTCTTATGGAAATACAAACATCTGGCAAACCCCCTTTCAAATTAAAATAAAAATACTATTTCAGATAGACTACAGGCTGATATTCTTTATAGACCAGGGAATAGCAGGCAGAGCCCCAAGACTCTGAGTGCTCACTTCAGGATTTGCCTGGGCATAGCTAGATTTGCCCAATCTTGGCCTCTGTCGGTAGCATATTATATATGAGATATCRCATATCCCATTCCTCCATAGCATGAAAGCAGATAAGCAGGGCCTAGGAAAATTCAGGGCAGAAGTTCCTCAATAAAGCAGAAACGTGCCCAGAAATGTGCTAGATCTATGCAGGCATGCTGAGATGCATGTGGGTGTGTTCCAGGATTTCTCCCACCAAAAGCAGGGAGCTGGGTACCTCGGTCGCGGAAAACTGGGACAAATTCTCTAGGAACAGCTTCACAAGCCTGACCAGCAAGAGATGCCATACCTTGGGAGTTGGTACAGTTTTCCAACTAGAAGTAAAACACTATTGATGCCGTCTTCTGACGCCCTGCGGTGTCCATTCCACAAGACGTTTCTCATCCCGCTGCGTAGCACCACTCACCCAGATATCGGGGTTTGCCCTTGCCCCTGTGGGCAGTAGCAGATGCTTTGCTCATGCGTGCAGCCCTGAAGGCAATAAAAAACTGCAGTAAACCAGAATCTGGCTTGGGGTGACGGTTTTCTAGCAGTGACAACACGGTTTCAGCCTCTTCCAGTACTTCAGACGTGAAGTCTTGCTCTCGGCAGCACCCGCTATTGCTTCAGAGGCTGCCAAAGGGCTGCTGTTTCACACCCTATTTTATTGCTGAGCAAAGAGCTGCTGTCATCTTTTGCCCCGGGATCCCGGCGTGGGAGTGGTACGGCCCAAGGTCCAGAGGGAACGGGCTCTGCGGGGCCTCTCCAGCGCACACCGCTCCCTTAGCCCGCCCCGACACCTCGCAGGGCGTGACCTGGTGCCAAAGAGGCAGGGAAAAGGTTGGCCAAGTAACGGGAGCCTGGTGTTTTGGGGGTATTTGGGGTTCAGATACTCATGGTAGTAACCTCCAAGCTCTGATGCTAGCTCTGGACCCCTAAAATGGGGTTTGTTTTCACCGATTTTGTTCCATCGAGGACCACAAAGGTCCTCGCGCCCTGCATCAGGTGTGACCTCCAAGGGTCACTGGAAGTGATGGGGGGGTTATTTTTCTCATGCCAATGTACCCCCAGGTGCTTTTCAATGTGCCTTTAACTCTAAAGCTTCAGTGCTGAGGTACCTTAAGAGCATCATTAGACATAAAATGCTTCAGGCAGCTCCGTGGTGGAGGCATGGGGGGTTGTGCTCCGAAAAGCCTGATATTGTAGAGTCCTGTGTTAACGAGGTCGCAGTGACCATAGGCCAAATTTGCTCAGTTTCCAACCAAATTGTGGTACCCCTGCTCAAATTAAACCAGTGCATCAACGTGAGCGAAGATCTGGGTTAGTTGTATTTTAAATCTTTGCACGTGTCTAAAGCATGGTGCGGAGCGAAGAGTGGCAGAGGAGAATCTGTCCAGTAAGAAAGCAAAGGGTTCACTATAAAACACCTGCGGGGCTGAGTTGTTTCGTAAACGCTGAGCCACCTTTAGTCGAAAATCCTGAAGAATTAATCCATGAGTAAGAGTGATCTAGAGATAAATGCATTCCCTGCGTGCTCAGTGGTCTAAAACTCAGCAGAATAAGGAAGCTGGGGAAATAGTGTCCCAGTATTTCTAATGTCACAACATGCAAAACCCCTGAATGGGTTTTCTTCGAGCACAAATAAATACCCCCAGTTTCAGGTTTTTAACATAGCTGCTTTTTTTATTATGTGAGTGCACACTAAAGGAGCCGTACCGCATCAGCTTGGACTTTGGGGGAAAATCAACTTCTGTGCAGGCACCAGCCGAGGAATATCCCATGCCAGAGAGTTTTTATTTCAGATGGCCATCAAGTAACGAATGTGAATGGATGCAGAGTGACTGAAAACTAGAAACTGCTTCTAACTACCAGGGAACCTCCTAACTCCCCTCCCTACTACACTTAAAATGTCAAAACCTGGCAGGCTCTCCTCACCCTTCTGCAGAGTGAAGTCTCATGTGAATTGGATTTCATTATTTTCATAACACACACTACAGACGCCACTACAAAGTATTGTCATAAATAATTCAAACGAAGCTACAAATGATAAAATAAATGAGCAAAGTCCATTTTGAGAAACATTATCTTCCTTTTCGCCTGTGTTTTGCTCACTTGGGTGCTAATTCACAACTCCAGTCGTTTGCAGCCAGGTTCACCACAAACCAATGAAGTTCTGCACAACAGCATCTTTCAATGAATCTGAAAATGAGGATAGTAGAAGGGCTTTTTCTGCAGAGGTCACAAAATTCCCGGCCAGCTCGTAATATTTGAGACGGCTTTTGTGGGTACGAGTCTTGATGGTGATGACACTGGTGTCAGGTTGGAGAACGTAGCCCAGATTGATACTGGTGCGAGTCAGAGCAGAAAAACCGAGGAGGGATGATTTGCCTCAGCAGCTCAAACCACTCGGTTATTAAATCAAGTATCCTGGCTGGGGGCTGAAGGCAAAGTGCTCCTTGGTGCCCCGGTGCTCGTGCAGAAGCGTCCACAGGGAGAGCAGGGATGTTCCTAACCACCATGCAATCACGCTGTTTTCCTTTGACTCCTGAACCCACGATTTCGCCTTTGCCTGGGACAACAGAGTGCTGGGGATGTCGATGCTGGGGCTGGTACGGAGGAGCGGCAGGGGGTTCATTCCCTGTTCAGCCTCCCCTCCTGCTCTTCATTTGCCCCGAGGCTCTCTCGCCTACTCTAAGGTCATGCCTGGCCAAGGCTGCGGCATTAGCACAGTACGCAGATATTTAGCCGCTTGTGCAACACCTCGAGTAAGCAGAACAATATGATCTTCTCTGTTTTAAACCAGGGGAGCCAGAGCCGTGGCAGCCAGGGTGCAGGAGCCAGCTGCAGTGAGTTAAAAAGCTGCCACCCCTTACCTCCCCGCTTTTCCCCCCAGACATCACCTCCCCGGTGGCCCAGCCAGCAAAACAGGTTGGCTTAATGCAACCACCCGAGAGCGTGGAGGAGCAGACACGTGTCCCCTCTGCCACGAGCAGCGATGCCAAGGAATGTCACTGTCACGTCCGTGTGCTGGCACGAGCTCCCATCCACCTGAGGGACACAAAGAGAAGAGGCCTGAAGTTGTTACTGGTGATGCAGCTGTTTCCTATGGAAATACAGATTGGCCGAGCTGGTGCCTTCGGGATTTCTTATTACGTTTCCTGTATTAGTTCTGTGCAAGGGAAAAAGTCACTGTTTTGAGTTGTAAACATAGCGATGGTTTGGTTTCTGCTGACTTACCCAAGCTGACCACAGCTAATGCGCTGCCCCGAGCCCAGCAACCAGCCGTGGGGCGAAGGAACAGCTCTGGTCGCTGCAGCCCTGCCGAGCGCAGCCATCGCATGCAGCTGCGCTAGCGCTCGCAGCCCACTAAAACCCCATCCTTTAGCATCGCCGTTCGCAGATGGTCATATAATTACTGTTTGCTTTCCCATCATGTCTTTTTGGGACATGTGTTTTGCGTTCGGATTTCTCCAGCCTCCCTGTTTTTGTGAATCACACTTCATAAAATAATGGCTACCTAGGGAACGTAAGGCATAACATTTTATTCTTCCCGTGCATATGAATTTTTCACTAGCACTGCCACAATCCAGCTCATAAAGCAGAGTCCTCGGTTTTAATCCTTATTTTGCAATGTACTTAAGCACACACCTACATTCACCTCCATCCATGATGACACTTAGGTATGTTTTTAACTCTTACTCCTGTGATTTTCTGCTTTAATTTAATCCAGGTCCAGGTCCCCACCAAGCTCATCTGAAGCAAAAGTCATTGTCCCTTCGTTTTTTCTCTCCATCAATAAATTTGGCTAATGGTGCTTATACATTCCTCACTAAAGCACTTTAAAGTCTTAAGACGAGAGGTGAAATAAGAAATACAACATAGCAAACCCCTTTCTTTTGCAGTGCACGTGGACTGAACTTCCCTGGCACTGTTGCTTGGTAGACAATAGCATCTGATACAAGCAGCATCAACTTTTCTAAAACTAAAATAAAATATAAATTAAACCTTCATAGCAGTATAAAAGCTAAAAATCTGCAGATGATTCCCTGAGACACAAATACAGTACTTTTTATTTGCCATTTTTCCGGGTAGGTAATGAGATCATGTATGATACCTCTGTGCTGGTAGACCCCTCTCATCTAGCCCGAATCCCTCCTGACTTCTTTCGATGGAAAAGGGGAAATATTTTACCCAACTACGAATGAGCAAAAACTGATGTTTAAACAGAAATCTCAAAGGAAGCTGCCTATGTAACCACAGCTGGTATGCTGCGTACCTAAATACTGACAGCCAGTTTGCTTTTTTGGTGTAATATAATTCCAAGCCAGTCAACAGAGCTCCACCAGGAATTAATTTGGCCTTTTGTATTTACTGGGTTAGCCCCGGAGCGGGGAAGAAAAGGAGGGGGACCACTGAAACCCATCTCTTGCCACTGGAGCCAGTGCAGCACAAGCATGTTTTACGTTGAGACATCGGGTGGGATGGGATAACTCAGCTGATTTGGATTTCGGGATGCTTTCTTGGTGCTGGCCCATTTGAGGAGATGCCTGGAAAAGGAGGGAACCGCAGGGGATGCAGCTTGCGTGCTGAAGTAAAGAAGACTTTTTAACCCAGCCCTGTCACTGCAATCAGATAGGAGCCAAGTAAAGACACGACTGCAGGGATCCTGAGCAGACGGGCTGGGTTTAAGCCCCATCTGCGGCCACAAAGGCTGTTTGGAAAGGTGGGGGCTGGCGATCCTCCCCCTCGCAGATGCGCCGTGCTTTTCCCTGCAGCCAAGTCCTTCCCCGAGGCCTGACCGGGGAACCAGTCGGTGCAGGATCCTCCAGACTGCTGCAAATTGTTGCTTTTAGTGTATGAGCTTACTCGGTTTAAGCCTGTTGCTTAAGCTTCCATGCCTGTTTGCAAGCTGCCTGTGTAATGGGAGCTTTCCACCAGCAGCCGGGCGGTTTGCGGGTGCTGTTGTGGGTGTGCATGAAGCTCTCAGTGCTGCGTTGCCAGGGGTGCACTGCCTCCCCACTTGTGCTACAAAGGGGTGCCAACAGCCTCCTGCGAGCATGGACACCAGAGCTTGAGGCTTCCTTTCTCTGTCCTTGCAGCATTGCTGGAGGATTTTTTCCTCTTAGGTTTTTCTGTGACTTTTTAAAACTTGCCACGGTTGTTCCTGAAGGTCGAAAGAGCTCTGAGTGTTGCTCTGGGGGTGCACAGTGCAAACGCCCCTTCTCCCAGCCTGGGTTGCTGATCTGCAGTGAGCAGGGTGATGCTGGGGCTCTTCCCCAGTCTCTCCACTGTTACGCTCCTGCGGGACAAATCAAGCTTTTACTCCTGAAACTAAGAGTCAAGAAATGCAAAGATCCTTTTCTCCCAGTACCCCTGTGTTTAGTGGTGAAATCCTCCTTTCCCTTCCTTTACCTTTTAGCGCTGGTTCAGTTGTGCATGTCTCTCCCACCCCAATACCTGTTGAGATGAGGGGTGAAATGAGAGAAAATCTGGCCCTTAATCTCTGCTGCTACCTGGCCCGTGCTGGAGCTGCCCCAGCTTCCCCGACAGCTGTGGGGCTTTACAACCTCTTTTGCCAACAGGGACAACCTCAGCAAGTCGCTGCCGTAGCCCAAATAATGAGATGGGGAGTGCGGCAACAGCAGATCCCTGCTCTGCTGCTATTCAGGCAGTAGGTAGCAGAACAGCCCTGGATGTTGTCCCTTTCCCAGCAAACAGGCCAGAAGTTGGGGTAGGAAGATCTCGTGTTGGGGCTTTGGTGGTTTGTTCTTCTTAGTTAATGAGGGAAGAATAAAACCAAACCCCATGTCTCATCTGTGCCTCTATGCTGACAGGTTGAAGAACAGCAGACACTCAGCCATATTGTTCTGTAATCAGCAATTAGCTTTATTTTTTTTTTCCCCCCGTCCTTTTGAGAAAGGGACGAGGAAAGGCTCCACTTCAGAATAAATTAGTTTCTCAAAAGGGAGGGAGCTTTGCAGATGGCTTTGTCGTGCTTTCCACTCTTGTACAGCTCTAGAGCACACAGTCCTCCATCCTCAACCTGTCAGTGCTCCAGATGTTCTCCTATTCTGAACACCTGGAAGAGGGGAGGTGGCCTCACCTCCACCCTCACCAAAAAGCAGCTGTTAAATGTCTGATATTTATCGTTAAACTTCAGCATTAACTTTGTCCAAGTATTTGCTTCCTGAGTGCTGTGAAGCTGTAGGTTTATTGCTGGTTTGCTGGAGTTGTAGTGTGGCTTCAGCTAAGTCTAACATGGACCAGGCATGGCAGTAGGAATGGGTTGGGGGCTATTAAAGAACCACCAATTAAAATGTGGTTTTCATTCACGTGCCCTGTTTCTTCATGAAGCGCAAGGGTTCAATGTGTGTGCGAGGGAGGTATTTTATACCTACACTGTTATCCCACAAAACGAACTGCTGAGCAGGGAGGATTTTAGAAACCGCTTCAGCAGCCAGCAAGCTGTTGGCCAGGATCAAGGTCTCCATGCCCCTAACTCAACCTCCTGGACAGCTTCTCCTCTTCTGGAGAGAGAAAACCTCTACCCTGCCGCAGCCATTTGATCCCTGGTACGGGCAGGCCTGGGGGTGGTTGTCTGCACCCTCGGGTGAATGCTTTATCTCCAAACAGCCCGTTTCAATCACGCTTGTTTTTTTCTTGCAGCCTCATCATGGGTAGCTCCATGCAGGAGAAGGTTTTTGGCAGCCTGTTTGTAGCAGTGCTCTGAGGGGCTCTGGTCCTCCTTCCGTGCAAAACCAGCCCTGAGCATCCCTGCTAAATTATGGTATCTACACAGTGAACATCACAGCAGCAACATACAGTTCCTGAAACTTTATAATATCCAGTCTCTTCATTCTCCTGCTCCAAATATCAGTCCTGTTAAGGTAAGTGAGTCCAAGGTGGTAGAGTTCTGAAGTCACTCAAACACATCTAACAACTGGCATGAGTACACTCTGTATTACACTAAAATTTAACTCGCTCTGGCGCTCAGCAGTTACCCTCCTGTTGGCTGGGGCTTACAGCAGAGGGGAGGATTCTACTACAAATCTCATTTTTAGGGGACACTTTGGCAGCAATATGAGCTGCCTTTGCTTTTCAGGTGGGGAGCAGCGCAGTGCAGCTCTGGTCTGAGGAGAGAGGCAACCCTTTGCACTTCTGGAGCGGCTCTTGGTGATGCTTGGCTGTGTTAAACGGAGTCTGTGACTGTCTCGTCCGAAGGGGGCATTTCTACATTGCAGCCCCTAAGGGAAGCAGTGAAATGGGGTAATATAAGAGTGTTTTTAAGGAGAATTGCTAACCCCTAAGGCAAGCGATGGGGAGCAAGAGTGAGTGTGCAGCACTGGGCAGGCTGTCATGTGCTTTTTGCCACAAACCCACTTACTTAAAAAAAAAAAAAGTATAGTCCTGCATAGGGCTGCATCTTTTACCCCGCCAAGTGCAGGCTTCGATGAGTGACTAAACAGAGGGTGTGACTGCATTATAAAACATGGTCGCAGCCCCCCGGGACAGTCTCTTTATGAAACTGAAAAATAGGGAGACATCCCTATTTTTCCACCTCTTACGTTCTGCTGGGCACGTAACGTGTTTGCTAACTTCTCATTTGATAATGATCTGGTGGTAGTCTCATAAACACTTCCTTGCACGAGTGGTTTCCCATTTGAATGCTGCCTAAACAGCCGGGAAAGCGTATTGTTCAGTCCTATATGAGTGCACAGGATTATATTCTGAGTATGCTAAAACAGGGGATCTGCTATGATGGGAAGGTGCAGATGCTGCTGCACGTTGCCCTTGTGGGCTTCCAGGGTTGTAGCTGTTAAGGTTATTTATTTTAGCTCCGTTCTTTTCTGCTGCATCACCAATGATTGGTTATTTGTTTCAGGCAGGCTTCTGGTTTATTTGTAYGTCACGCTCAGATGCAGTGCTTGCTGCTGGGGACTCCCGTGCTGAGCTCTGACCCCCTAGATGGGCCTCCTCTTCGCCTAGGGCACTCCAGAAACATGATGGTGAGCACAATTTGTCCGCCCAGCTCACATTCACTGATATACCATCAGGTATATGCTTCGACTGGGCAAGAAAAAAGTGCTGATCCCTTTTCCTACGTGTGCTACCCTGCTTGAAGTTGGTGCTGCCAAGCCTGAGTTGTCCACAGTGTAACTCGGTCAACGTGTGGGAGCTGCTGCTGCTTGGAGCTCACAAATCCTGATTGCGGAGAACGGTTGGATTTATCGCTCATCTTGTACACAGAGGAAGGAAGAGAAACTTCAGCTTCAAACTTCAGATATAAAGGAAACCACACATTTTTGGAGTCAGTGTCTCCAAATAGCTGAATTTTCCCTCGATCTTCTCCTGCGTAGCATCTGGGTCCTGCAAAGATCATAGCAGTGGCTATTCTTGCTCTTGCTTGTGAGGTCCTTGTGGACCAAGGACCACAGGAACAGGGCAGAGAGTTTCCTGCAGTTTAGTTGTATTTCAAGCAGACCCTCAGGGCTTGGGGGAGTTTAACTCATCGTGTGTGTATTTTTCTCTCCTGGTGCACTTTGGGTTGCTTGTCCCATGTGCTAGTTGCTTGCTTCTCAGAAGTTTCCTAGGTTTAAAAGAAATACAACAAACAAAAAAGCCCCCTTCTGCAACTGATGGAGAGACTTCAGTGGTAGGAGACTGTGGTCCAGCCAAAGATACCACCACATCACCGATGAAAGAACTGCCAAGGCTTGTTGTGTCCCCTTYAGGTTTTTAGACCCATTTTTCAGGAGAATACGGAGAGTTACAGACGCTCTCCTGGTTGGGAAGAAGAAATCGCTGCCGTGTCTCAGGCCTATTGGTGGAGTCCGTGTAGACCACGTCCTGGTGAAGACACAACATGTCCCGGTGGGGACGGGCTATGTGGGGAAGCTCTGGGGCACCTGATAATTCCCCGTTGGCCTTTTCCCCCCTCAAAGGAGCGGGGCATTTCACCGATGGGGGGTTACAGGGCTGCTCGGGGGGAAGGCAACCAGCCAAGAAGGGTCCTTGACCTTTCACGTATGCCGGCGCCCATCCTCGGTTCTCCCGGGGATGAGGCGGGTGGGAACGACGGGCACCCAAACCGCCGCGCCTTCGCCCTGCCTCGCTCCTCTCCTTCGGGGCAGCTTCCAGCGAGGCTGCCGCCGCCTGTGCTCCCCCTGCTCACGCACTGTCTGCTGAAACCCCCCGTGACTTCAAACTTTTCCAGAGTTTGGATGCAAAGACTCGGTTTAAGGGAGCGGGGGGGGGGGAACCAACGGTGAGACCGGTGGGATCCGCCGCGGGGATGGGGCTATGGGGCCCGGCTGCGGTCGCCCGSCGGGCCGCGCAGGCCGCCGGTGGCCGGGCGGGGAGGCGCTGGTAACAGCTCCGGGGTGCGAAGGCGTCTCCGGGAGCGCAGGCTCCCCTGGGGCAGACCCCCGGTGGCCGCCGCTCCCCGCAGCCGGGGCGGCGCGGCGCTGACAGGAGAGCGCGGGGCCGCGCCTCACGCTCCCCGTCCTGTGAGGAAACCGCCGGGGTCGGGGGCTTCCCCGGCGCCCCCAGCTCGGCTGTGCCCCCCGGGGGAGGGGGGCGGCACCCCCGGCACCGCGGATCTTATCCCGGTG